>JAKVIS010000525.1:0-66026 GCA_033119425.1 Bufotes viridis | reverse complement strand
AGGCTCAAGGCCTGAACTCCCCAACTCCTCCCGACTCGGGCCTATATTAACTAGGGCTCCCTAGCTCCTTCTAGTGGACATAGCTGAGATGACACCCCTAGCAGGCCTGCACAATGGCACATAATAGCAGTAATAGGGTGATAGGATATATAAATAGTCATTACATTACATAGCATTTACTGAAAATGACATTCGACAATCTCCCCACAAATGAGGGGAACGTACGCACCCTAATGACCCTTCTGTAGTGTCGGGCATCACAACTCCCGTACACTACAACAATAACAGTAGATGTTCCCTGTTTTTTATTATTTTTTGTATTTTTTGTAGTTTTTATAGATCTATGGCCATCTCTCTGTCCCTTGTCTGATCTCCCAAACAACATTTGATATCTCAAACGGGTCGACACTATCTTTTTGGCCCTATGTAACATCCACTCAGGATATTTTCTGTTATGTAGCCTCTCGTCTATTATTTGACACTCCATGTTATATGCTGACTCCGTACTACAATTTCCAGTGCCAGATGCACTTTTCCTGTGCATTGCTGTTTGCACAACCTCTCCTGCGGAACCCTTTAGGGTGAGATCCAAAAACTGTATGCATATGGGTTCTACTGCACATGTAAATCGAAGATTATAATCATTGTCATTCAGGTAGTGTTGCAGGTCCGGTATGGCAGATACATCGGCACTCCAGATCAGGAGCAAATTGTCAATGAATCTGCCGTACCGGACAAGCACACCCCAGAAAGGATTATTTCGCCGGCGGATAGTTCGGGCCATCTCTATGTCCAATCTTTTCATTAACTCCCTCAGAGCATTAGATTCAAAATACATATTATTTATCTTATTGTATGCAACAGTTCACCCTATTCCTGCATTATATCGTTTGATTCTCTCATGTAAGGCACACAGACCATTTTCAACCAAATCCTGAAAGCGGCCAAGTGCAGGAGATCTTGATTGTATTGGAAGAAAATCCCAATTAAATGTTTTAAAATATGTAGAAGAATTACATAAAATTATATCATGCTCTGAACGCATCTCTTGGAGGGAAGAAATGTGTGCCAGGTCCTTGAAATCAAAGGAGCATAACGAAGCATGCTGTACACTTGTATTATCATTATTAGAGATGAGCGAATTGAAGTTGACGAAGTGAAACTAAGGCTACTTTCACACTGGCGTTTTGGATTCCGTTTGTGAGATCCGTTTCATGAGATTCGTTTGCATTCTGAATGGATAAGGATCTGCTCAGAATGCATCAGTTCAGCTCCGTTCAGTCTCCATTCCGTTCTGGTGCCGGACACCAAAACGCAGCTTGAAAGGTTTTGGTGCTTTCGCCTGGCGACAAAGCGGAGCCGAATGGATCCGTTACAGGCTTACGAAAATGTGAAGTCAGCGGGATGGATCCATTTTCAATGACACAATATGGTGCATTTGAAAACGGATCCGTTCCCCATTGACTTTCAACGTAATTGAAGCCGGATCCGTTTTGACTTTGACAATTTTTTTTAAAGCTAATGCAAAAGGATCCGTTCTGAGCGGATACAAGCGTTTAGCAGCCATGAAAGTCTTGAGATCCGTCTGTGCAAATAAACAGACGGATCCACACCTAACACAAGTGTGAAAGTAGCCTAAGCCGAATTTCCTCATGCTTCATGGTAACAATCGAGTTTTTTCCTAAAATGGCTGCTCCACGTGTGAGGACATGGAGAGAGAAACTCTGGGAAGGCAAGATCACCCATAATGCCATGCATGCAGCCAATCAGAAGCCAGCCAGCCCTGAGATGTCACAGCCCTATAAATAGCGGCAGCCATTTTAGATTCTGCCATTTACCAACGTACTTAGTGTACGGAGAGACGTGTCTGCAGAGGCTAGGGACAGTGATAGGAAAGACTGGATTGTGGTGAAAAAATGATTTATAAGTGCAGTGAAAGGATAGGGAGGAATTTTTCCACAGCATTTATGTAGAACAGGGTTCAGTAGGGGAGGTTACAGCCTGGGTAATAGGAACAATCCTATTACACCTTGCTGCACTGACTGGGGATCTATATTGCCATTATACAGCTCTGTAATTCCAGCAAACTGTTCTTATTAGGGTGCAAGTGCTGTTTGATACAAGCATTAACATGGTTTATTACAAGGAAATATTTTTACAGTACGTCTTATTTGACTTTGTGCGGTGCAGTTATATGTTGTAAAGCCTTTTTTCCGTGTATCAGTGGCAAAAGAAAAATATATATTGCCCTTGTGCAGTGCAGTGATATATTCTAAAGCCCAGTTTGCCGTGTATTAGTGGCAAAATAAAAATAAATATATATTCGCCGTTCAGCGTTGCACTTATCTGTTGAAAGGCCTTTTGTGTTGTGTAAAAGTAGAAAAAAAATAGAGCCATACTGTCATTGTGCCACTCTGTGGCCTCCTCATGCTGCTTCCACCTCCACACTGTGTCACCTTGCCACTCTGTGGTCTCCTTATGCTGCTGCCACCTCCACACTATGTCACCTTGCCACTCTGGCACTCTGGATTACTGACCAAATGCTGACCGAGTGAAGGCAGATGCTCCACAGACAGGATCAGTTTTTTCTGGGTATTATTGTTCTGACGGTTCAGAGGAAGGGCAAAATAATCAGTGACGTCAACACAAACTTACTGCTGACACCCTCTCCACTCTGTCAGGGGGCTGTACTTGTATAAGTGTTTAATAGAACAGGTTCTGTAGACATCTATGTGGAATCAGCTGACGACGGTGTAAAAGGAGTGCGCTTCTTCTTGATCCTAACATTGGCCTGTACGGTTAAGTTCATACTTGAGTTCTTTGGTTGGTTTTGGCCCCGTGACCGCCCAAATAAATAAAGTGTGCAGGGATTCTAAGAGCGACGCCTGTCATCTGCATGTAATACGGACTCACAGTATTATTTCACTACTAGAGCAGACGCCCTATGCGTGTTACTGCAAGGCACAGTATTCTACACCACTATAAAGGCTCTCTGAAGCCAGGAAATAGCCGTTTTTAACGCGATTAACCGCAAATAAATTTGGACTGAACCAAGTTTTTCCCCAAAAATTTGGCAAACGGGCAAATCGAATTTTAAAAAAATGTGCTCATCCCTAATCATTATATGAACTGTTTGAAGGAGAGTCTTCCACATTTTTAAAGTGCCTTTTCAGAGTTAAGTTCCGTACCAGTCGTTTCACATCTCTCATCGTCTGGTATAGATCGAAGTGGCAAGTAGTTGAAAAGGATAGTCCTCTTTTCAATAGATTCACTTGTGCCTGTGACAGAATAGTAGACGATTGATTATCTGAAGATCACTTACTCCGTTTTGTTGCGGGACAGATACCGACAACCTTTTTCGGTGCTTCCTCCCCGCCCGCCATTTTTTTTTTACGGTCGATCTTCCCTTGCTGGAACCTTTTCCTGAAGGCATACATGAAGTATCAATGTTGGAGTGTGGAGGTGGTTGATTTGCTTCCAGTGGTGAATCAGATGATTCCAAATTAGTGGAACTGAAAGAAACTTTGGAGGAATTATTCTTTCTGGAAAGGGACATTTTTCTGAGAATTGAATGAGGAGTATTTTCCCTGGCTACTGGCCAAGAGTATACTGTATTAGTTTTATAGTCCATCAGATCCCTGTTGAATTTATTTTGTTTGTATTGTATAAGGCTTTCCTCCAATTTATTTAGATTTTCCTAGTTTATCATCCAATTCCACAAAAAGTGGATTATTTATAAGACAAAACAGGGACTCCTGTGTTTCCTTAAAGGTACTTAAACACTTGCGTTTTTGTTTTCCGGCATAGAGTTCTGTTGTCGGGGCTCTATGCCGGAAAAAAACACTTCAGTTGCAGATAATACAACCGCATGCATCCGTTTGAACGTATCCGCTTGTATTAACTTGAACTATTTTTTAACATTGCCAAAACAGTTTTTAAACCGTTTTGAACTCCATTGAAAGTCTATGGAGGATGGATCCGTTTTTTATTGTGACAGATTGTGCCAGAGAAAACTGATCCATCCCCATTGACTTGGACTGGGATCCACATCACAGGACGGAAAGAATACCACAGCATGCTGCGGTATTTTCTCCGTCCACAAAATGTTCAGTGACTGAACTGAAGACATCCTGATGCATACTGAACGGATTTCACTCCATTCAGAAATGCATGGGGATAATACTTAGTATTTTTCAGGCATAGAGCTTAGACGACGGAACCCTATGCCGGAAAACAAAAATGCAAGTGTGAGAGGGCCCTCATTTATTTCCTTAAATCCACTAGAGCCAAATCCTCATGTTCAATGATTAATTGCATGAGTTTTGTGAAACAGTCCGACAGAATGTCTTGCCACTGTGCCTGAAATGATTCAGAGTATATTATGGTGTTTTTTTTTTTTTTTTAAGCTTAATCTCCATGGATTCATGTTTTTTTTTCCATATACCTCTTTAGGGTACATCCGACCATGTAAACATCTCTTTAGTTAATAATTTCTCTAATGATGACAGAAGAGTATTTAAATCCAGTGTTTCTTGTGTTGTGAGGTCCAGAGTATTGAATATAGCATCCATTTTCTTGATGCGATCTTGGCACTCCTTAACTGACGTCAAGGCAATGTGCGACATTTTCCAGACCAAACATATAGGGTCATAAACTGCTTATTCACCAAGGGCATGCAGTCCACGTAACATTCAGTCTTAAAGTTAATAATGCAGCTCTCACCTATGTGTAATCCTGGGAGGCACGGACACAGCTTGGACTTGGCTGTAAGACAACTTAATTGAGAAAGTAGCAGTGTAGTTCAGTTTCCCATAACACATAGATGCTTTACTTTGTTGCGGTAAAATCGAAATACAGGATTACATACAGAATCTACGCGTTTCGGACCCCCAAATCACAGTCCTTACTCATGACATTTCTTGGAGTGGGAAATCTACTTCCTATAAACCTGTAATGCATCAATCAGTCATGACCTGGAGTATCAAATGTTTCCACTGCGAGCTTGCATTTTGCCACCATTCACAAAGGGGATGTGGAAGCATTTGTAGTCCAGGGAGTGGAGAGGGTCACCTCCCTAATCAGAGGCGGGGACCACAAACGTAAGCTTCTAAGCCGAGGAATATACTGGATATTTGAACTTGGCAGCTGCTATCCCACAAGCCTGAATAAGAAATATGATTTTATTTTACAATATCATTAATGTTGAATTTTTATATGTTTTTTATCTGGTCTTATCCATATATATGTTTTTTACTTGTTTTGTGGGTTTCATATCCTTGTGGAACATGTAATGCTCCAGGTCCTGATTGATTGGTTCATTACAGGTTTATAGGGAGTAGATTACCCGCTCCAAGAAATGTCATGAGTAAGTGCCGTGATTTGGGGGTCCGAAACGCGTAGATTTTGTATGTAATCTTGTATTTTGATTTTACCGCAACAAAATAAAGCATCTGGACTCCACCCCTAGTTTCTTAATTAAGTGTGTGTTTTAGATTAGACTTTACATTAAGTGACCTAGGAGAGAACTACAGTAAGTCAGTTACACTGTATCACTGAATTTTTTTCTTTCTCTTTTTATGTGTAATCCTCATTAGTATGTGTTCCATTATTGACAACAGTCAACTGGATATCTTGTCAAATGTAAGCAGTCTTGGAACAGAAGCGTGTATATCTTTGTTGAAAATATGAGTAACTTGCCCTATTGGAATCAAACATTGTGTATTTAAACAAGAAAGTTTCCACACTGAGAAGTGTTGGCAATTTGGAAAAGAGCTTGCGGCTCACTGAACATGAACTCTATACGGTAGATGCAGGGGAGGGTGGCAGTATGGAGGATCAGTAAAGGGAGGTAGGTAGCTGGATAACAGTTTGAAAGCGAGGTAAAGGGAAGAGTGCCAGGGAGGCTAGCCTGGATCTGACACACCATGACAAGTTTGCAAGGTTGGCAGATGAGGGGAATGTTAGTTCAGGGTGAGCACTGCTGCAGCAGGACACTTTCTCTGCCAGTCAGGGAAATGTCAGCTCCAGTAAGCAGGGGACCAGGAGAGCAGGGCAGGCCAGACAGGTGCTGGTAGTGGGAGACTCAATTAGTAGGGATGCAGATAGGGCAACCTGTCACAAAGACCATTGTAAAACTGGATCATCCTTAGAAATGATTTTAGTGATTTAGGTCATAAGCTTAGGGCAAGGACCTCAAAGGTAGTGTTTTATGAAATACTGCTTGTACCACGAGCCACACAAAAAAGGCAGCGGTAGGAAGGAGGGGTTTGGGTTTCTGAAGAACTGGGCCGACTTCTCTGTCGGCTACAGGCGTTATCATGTGGATGGGCTGCACCAATGGGGAAGGTGAAGCTGTTTTGGTGGATAAGATGGCTAGAAGTTTGGAGGAATGTTTAAATAATGGACTGGGGGGAGGGTAATTACATTATAGGAGGGGGAGATAGTACAGATAGAGACCTGGGGTGAGGTAATGGAACTGAGAGAGAAATGAAAGGAGGGACTAGAACAGTTCATAAGAAAAATGTGTAAAACATATACAAAAACCTCTTAATTGTACAATATGCCAGAAGCCTGACTAATAAAACTGGTGAACTAGAAGTAATAATTGTGACAATATCATTGGTAGAGATGAGCGAATCGAAGCTGACAAAGTGGAATTCAACCCAAATTGCAAGAAAAATTCGATTTGCAGCGAATGCTAATTTCCTCACGCTTCGTGGTAACGAATCTCATTCTTCCTAAAATGGCTGCTGCACATGTGAGGACATGGAGAAAGGAAGAATGGGAAGGCGGGATCACCCAGACTGACATGCATAATGCAGCCAATAAGCAGCCAGCCAGCCTTGTGATATCACAGCCCCATAAATATGGCGGCCATCTCATATTCAGACATTTCTTCAGATTCAGGCGTTCTGAGTGCAGCGACAGACATGAGAAGGCCATAGGGAAAGCAATTTGTAAAACCTGAAAAAAAAAAAAATGAAAAAACGATTTATAAGTGAGGAAAAGGATAGGGAGTAATCATTTCAGAGCATCTTAGTGCAGGGAGAGATGTCAGAAGGCGCTAGGGACAGTGCTAGAAAAGAGATTTACAATGCAGGGAAAGATTATTTGGGGATGCAAATAGCTATTATACAGCTCGGTCATTCCAGCAATTTGTTCTTGAGGTGCAAGTTGTATGTTGAAAAGCCTTTAGTGGCTTATATCTGTGGAAAAAGAAAAATATATACGGAGTTCACTTCAGCAGTTATATGTGGTGAAAGCGTTTAATGGCGTTTTTCAGTACAAAAAGAAAAATATATACGAAGTTCACTATTGCAGCTATATGTGGTGAAAGCATTTAGTGGCGTATTTCATTACAAAAAGAAAAATATATACACAGTTCACTTCTGCAGACTTATGTGGTGAAAGCATTTAGCTACGTATTTCAGTACAAAAAGAAAAATATATTCTCAGTTCACTTCTGCAGTTATATGTGTTGAAAGCAATAGGTGGCCTATTTCAGTACAAAAATAAAAATATATATGCACTTCACTGTTGCAGTTATAATTGGGGAAAGCGTTTAGTGGCCTAGTTCGTGAAAAAGCCTGTTGTGTAAAAGTATAACAAAATTTGAGTCTAATTGACATTCTGCAGTGCAGTGATCTATTTTGAAGCCCTGTTTTCAGTTTATTACTGCAAAATAAAAACATTTTCGCCGTCTAGTGTTGTACTTCTCTGTTGAAAAGCCTGTTGTGTAAAAGTAGAAAAAAATTGGGCCTAATTGACATTCTGCAGCGCTGTGATATATTGTGTATAAAAGTTGCAAAAATGTAGGCCCGTTTGCCGTTCAGCAGTGCAGTTATATGTGGTAAAGGCCTTTTTGCAGTGAAATTTTTTCTTTGAAGCAGGCTTTTTTTGGGAAATTTCATGGGTGCCTGTACACCTCCTTTTGCTGCATGGACCGAATTACGTAGTGGTGAAATGTTTCCTGTAAAACAGGCTTTTTATGGGAAAATTCATTGGTGACTGTGCAGCTCCTTTTGATGTATGAACCAAATTACATAGTGGTGAAATTTGTTATATGAAACGGGCTTTTTTTCGTCAAATTTATGGGTGATTGTACACGTCCTTTTGCGGTATGGGCCGAATTACGTATTGGTGAAATTTGTTATATAAAACAAGCTTGTTTTCGTCACATTTATAGGTGATTGTACACCTCCTTCTAATTAGTTAGTGGTGAAATTCTTTATGTTAAACAGACTTGATGAAATTCGCAACTCTTCTGGGCTCCAAGCAATCTTGAAGCTTTGTCTTTTCATTGTCTGTAGCTAATAAAGGCCTGTTCATGCCAGGCAGGTTCCCACAGAAGTATCTGGCTCGATTAGCAGCCGATACCACACTTCAATCTTTACAGGATTCGTCTCCAGGTGGAGAGAAATTGTGGTTTGGAATGCTTTCTCCATCTCAACCATGTCGTCGAATAAACAGAAGACTGACAAATTCTCTTCTGTCTTAGGCAACACTTAATTTTTTTAAGAATTTATTAAATATTTACTATTAAATTTAACCAAAACTTGATTTAAATTATGATAAAGTAAACTTAAATTCGCCAATATATTATCCCAATCTTCGAGGCAAATTCCCGGACAATAAAGTTGCCAAGCCTTTTGTGCCAGAGAACGTGTATTATTAAATCGTGTTTTAAGCAAGACTTTATAAGGTTGAGACATTTTAACCTTCTGTTCTGTCCCATATTCCCTATTAATAAATAGATGAAGCGGCAGCTCTGTGGCCTCCTCATGCTGCTGCCACCTCTGTAATCTCTCGTCATCGAGCCACTCTCACCTCCGCAATCTCTCGTTATCGTGCCACTCTGTGGCCTCCTCATGCTGCTGCCAACTCCAGACTATGTCATTGTGCCACTCGGTGGCCTTCTCCTGATGCTGATGCTGCTGCTGCCACCACCTCCAGACTCTGTCATTGTGCCACTCAGTGGCCTTCTCCTGATGCTGCTGCAGCCACCTCTGCACTATGTCATTGTGCCACTCGGTAACCTCATCCCGATGCTGCTGCTGCCGCCACCTCCAGACTCTGTCATTGTGCCACTCAGTGGCCTTTTCTTGATGCTGATGCTGCTGCTGCAGCCACCTCCAGACTCGGTGACCTTCTCCTGATGCTGATGCTGCTGCTGCGACCACCTCCAGACTCTGTCAATGTGCCACTCAGTGGCCTTCTCCTGATGCTGCTGCCACCACCTCCGCACTCTGTCATTGTGCCACTCGGTAACCTCATCCTGATGCTGCTGCTGCCGCCACCTCCAGACTCTCTCATTTTGCCACTCGGTGGCCTTCTCCTGACGCTACCAACTCCAGACTCTGTCATTGTGCTACTCGGTGGCCTTCTCCTCATGCTGCCAACTCCAGACTCTGTCATTGTGCCACTCGGTGGCCTTCTCATACTGCTGCCAACTCCAGACTTGGTCATTGTGCCACTCGGTGGCTCCTCATACTGCTGCCACCTCCACACTCTGTCATTGTTCCACTCAGTGGCCTCCTCATACTGCTGCCAACTCCAGAGTGTTTCATTGTGCTACTCGGTGGCCTCCTCATACTGCTGACAACTCCAGAACCTTTCATTGGGCCACTCTGTGGTCTTCTTGTGCTACTTCCACCTCACCACTGTGTCATAGGTCCACTCTGTGGACTTCTCATGCTGTTTTCACCCTCCCCTCTTGACTGGTCCTTTATTTTGGCTTCCGGCCTGGCTGACATCATCATTTATTTGACCTTTCTTCTGATCTGTCAAAAGGAAGGAAAAATAAGCAGCACACCGAATCCTGTCTGTGTAGCAGCTGTAAGGCCTGTATGGTTCAATCAGAATTAGCTTATGATTTGGTAGCCAAAAGCAGAAGTGGGTACAAAACACAGAAGACATGCAAATATTCCATTCACGTGTCATCTCTGTTTTAGATCCACTCATGTTTTTTTGGGCATTTGTGATACTGATGGATTATTTAGCAAATGCTGACCAAGTGAAGGTGGATGCTCCACATACAGGATCTGTTTTTGGGGGTTATTGTTCTGACGGATCAGAGAAAGGGCAAACTAAACAGTGACGTCAACACAAACGTACTGTTGACACCCTCTCCACTCTGTCAGGGGGGCTCTACTTGTATAAGCATTTAATAGAACAGGTTCTGTAGATATCTATGTGGAATCAGCTGACGACGGTGTAAAAGGAGTGTGCTTCTTCTTGACGCTAACATTGACCTGTAAGGCTGAGTTGATACTTCAGTTATTTGGTCAGTTTTGGCCCTGTGACTGCCCAAATAAATGAAGTATGCAGTGATTCGAAGAGCGACGCCTGTCATCTGCATTTCATACTGACTCACAAGGAAAACTTTTCTACACTCCTATAAAGGCTCTCTGTAGCCCGGAAATAGCTATTTTTTTTAAACTTAATTTGCCGCAAATAAATTCGGATGGAAGCAAATCTTTTTAAAAAAATTCGGCGAACCGACCCATAATGGAAACAGGCTCTTGGCAATAACCAAAGACAATTACCTTTCCCAACTGTTTCAGAACCTGACTAGAGGGACGGCCATACTGGACTTAGTATTAACCAATAGACCTGACAGAACAACCAATGTGCACATTAAGGGACACCTTTGAAATAGTGACTATAAAATAATAACCTTCCAATTGTCATTCAAAATAGTGTTTCTGCAGGAAGGCACAAAAACACCAAACTTCAAAAAAGCTAAATTTGACTAGTTAAACATGGACAGACAGACAGAAAATGGATGCACAAATGGTTGAAAAGTGACCATGAAAAACTGTCAGTGCGCACATTTATAATGTTTTTTTTTCACATTGTATTAATGTAGCCTAAGTTTACACTATTTAAATATCAGACAATATTATTAAATCTGCCTTATTGTTAGTTTGTGATTTTTAAGTTGTTTTCTTACCTTTTTTCTGTATACATTATTCTTATTTTCTTTTTTGTAAATTCCATTCATGTCTAATGTTTTATGCATATCATCCAAAGCTTGTGCCATCATTTTTACAGCTATGTATACATTGTACGGAATTCCATCCTCATAATGATGGGTGCGATTGGTAAAACTTTCCTCACCGGAGCAGTTATGAAGGGGACTAGTAGTTAAATATTTGAAAAAAAAATTCTTCAAAGGATTTCTTGAAGCACAACACATTTCGGTTATCCAAAGATCCTCTAGAATTGGATCATGTGGATGTGTGGATGGATGAAAGCTCAGAAACCAGTCCTGTAATCCATAGAGCATTTTTTTTAAAGGGCAAAATATAAGGCTACAATTCATGAGGTCTTCAAATGTAGAAATAGTATCTTGTGACCAAGATGTCAAAAAAATAAAAGTTTTATTACTGAGTGCAGAACTATTTAGAACACCTTTAATCGCTGCACTAATTGTACCACAAAGTATAAAAACTTCAGCTTTTAAATTCTTTATGTCTGAAGAATCTAATAAAGTTTTTTCTGTAAGGTACAATACTAGTTCAATACATATTCCGGATTTGGTGAGCTCCTTGCTAAGAAGACGAGATTCCCGTTCACCAGTATCATCCTTGGACGCAAAAATACAAATCATGTTCCACTTAAAATGTAAAAGCAACTTCACTAAAGACACATATTGTAACTCATCATCCTGAACCGTCCGAAAGAAATGTGGATACAAATGTCTGTCACTGAGCAAGGACTCTGTTGCTCCATAACTAACCTAAAAAAAAAAAAAAATCTCATAGTCCTTCTTGATTCTGCAACCATTCCACGCTGATTTGTGGATTGGTTTGCATAATTGTCTGTTGACTGGAGAAGTTAAATTGTTATCTGAATATTTTAGAGGACCATTAGCTTACCTGGGATGTTCTCTTATCTCTGCTGCTTTTACAGCGCTTTCTACTCTAATCTCTACGATGAAACAAGCCATGAAGTCAAGTACAACAGGCTGGAAACAAGGTCACTAAGCCAATTACAAAGGGGGGAGCCGCTTATAGGCCGGCGCGTCCTATAAGCGGGCCAGGGCTGGCACGACCATGAGGGTGCACCGCTCAGGGGGCGCAGCAAGAGGAGAGGGGCTGACAGGAGGAGAGCACTGTCATTCCCCCATTGTAGCGTGGCTGAGCCCTGTATGGTCAGCAGGTACAGGGAACATCTGTCTCCTGTACCAGGCCGGACGGACATGAAGTGCGCACACAGTGTGCACTTCCTGTCAGTCCGCTCGGGTACAGGAAACAAAAGCTCCTGTACCCGTGGACCATACAGAGCTCGACCACGCTACACCAGAGGTGAGGGGGGTTGGGAAAGAGAATGACATGGGGTGGGGGAGAAGAATGACAAGAGGGGGGAGAGAATGACAAGAGGGGGAAAGAGAATGACAAGATGGGGGGGGAGGGAATGACAAGGGGGGGGAGAATGACAAGGGGGGGGAATGACAAGAGGGGGAGAGAGAGAACTGGTGTTAGTTAAAGGGGTTCTGCAGTTCATTTAAACTGATGATCTATCCTCTGGATAGATCATCAGCATCTAATCGGCTGGGGTCCGACACCTGGGACCCCCGCTAATCAGCTGTTTGAGAAGGCAGCGGCGCTGTTTACCACAGGCGCAGTGACGTCACGACTAGTGTCACTGGCCTTGGCGGGGTTAAGCTCTGTTCACTTGAATAAGGCTTAGCCCCGCCCAGGCCAATGATATTAGTGGTGACGTCACTGCGCCTGCAGTAAGCAGTGAGAAGGCAGAGGCACTACTGGCAGCGCCGCTGCCTTTTTAAACAGCTGATCGGCGGGGATCCCGGGTGTCGGACCCCCGCTGATCAGGGCGGCAAACTTTTCTTTTGCCTAGGGCGGCAAAAATCCTTGCACCGGCCCTGGGGGGAGCACTAGTTAAACCTACCTACACCTACAATACTCTGGTATCAGTAACTAGCAGGACAAGAGTTCAGCTTGCCCCCCTCTCACCCCCTTTCCTCAGTACTTTATGACCAGGGGCAGGGAAGGACATAGTCTTCTTTGTGCCCGAGGCAAAAATTGAAACTCCCAAACCCCGCATGCCAAACTCTGGAACTCACCTCTTCCATCCAGCCAAAGGTGCAACTAGACCAGCATGCACTTTTTGTAATACCAGTGTCTTCTTGTGTGTTAGAAGGGTCTTTGGGCCCCCTCTGCCTCCTCTATAGCTATGCCCTTGGCCCACATTTATTGACCACAGAAAGTTTCTGTCAATGTAGAAGGATGTGCTGAATTGGGCTTCTACATACTTTCCTTGTGACTATGGTTTTACTTTCCTCTTTTGCAAGCGCTTTTCTTTTCCTGGTTTCTGTAAATGCATTCAGAGATTGGACTATTGGACAAATCTGTTATAGTAAATTCTGGGATGCAGGGGAAAAAAATAAGCTGATATGACAAAGCAGTGAACACTAAATGATTTTAGTGAATAATTGCAGTCACAAAGGGCAAATACAGCTTATACACTCATTGACAAAAAAATAAATAACTCACCCAGATAGAAATGTCAGATTGCTGCCAAACTCGGCATGCAGTTATGTCAGATATATAAAGGATTACGGGAGTGATCTGATTAGACACTGGTTTTTGCCTCAAGACAGATAAAAAAAAAAGTTCCCCAGGCGCTCTATAAAAATGGCTCTTACAAACTTATTTTGTGTAGTTTACCTTTTGAAACAATTTCATTGACTGTTAGAAATGCCTCTACAGGACACTCTAATACATTATGTGCTGCTGACAGGCTTTGAAAGGGCCTGCATCATTGGACAGAGAAAAGCAGATTGGTTATTTTGATGAATCGCCTTGTTTCTCGGATGTTCTGACCTAAAGATGTAGCAGAGTTAGCACTCAAACTCTCAACTCACATTTCTTAACTCATCAGGAGATCCTGAAACAAAAGGATCATTGTGAAAATAGAAGAAAATTGGAACCTCTATATCAACGCTGTTAGCAGAGATGCAGTTACCCGGTAAGCATTGGTAAAAGCAGATAGAAGTTTATTTACAGTCTGCGCGTTTCAAGGGCGGAGCGCCCCGTTCATCAGGACAGTATTACAAATAACACACATTCAGGGATTAAAAAAACACTTTTGGCGCGCAGGTTGAGAGGGGAGGGCAACAGATAGGGGTGTGTTTATGTATAATTATATATGTTGATCATACATTTAAATATTTTAAAATACTTTAAATTAACCTAATTGTATCAGAGAAGGTCTATATCCATAAAACTTAATTAATTGGTAGGGCCGCCATCAGGGGGGTATAGCCCATACCCCAGTAAGGGGCCCGGACCCTGGGGGGGCCCAGCCGGTCCCGAGACTTTTTTTATTTTTATTGTGGCCGCTGCCCCTTACCTCCCCGGCCCGCCCGCCACTCAGCTGATCGATGGGTCAGGTCAGGCAGGCTTTCCACTGCGCGTCCTGTGCAGCGCAGCCTCTCAGCCTGCTCTCGGCAATCTCCCTCAGTCACTGCGCAGTGACCAAAGGAGATTGCCGAGCGCAGGCTAAGGCTGCACAGGACGTGCAGTGGAAAGCCTGATTGCTGCATATGACTGGATTTAAGGAAAGGGTACCTCCAGGCGGTGCTGGGGAGCGAGCTGGCCAGAATCAGCGACACAAGTATGGAGGGGCAATAATGGAGGGCTGTCTGGGGACAAAATTAACTTGTGTGGGGGCAAATTACTTAGTGTAGGGTCATTGTGGCGGGCAAACAACATGGAGGAGCGTGTCTGGGCAAAATTACTTAGTGTGGGGGCAAATAACGTAGTGGGGGCAAATTACATAATGCAGGGCTGTCTGGGGCAAAATTAACTTGTGATGGGGGCAAAATAGTCAGTGGGGGGCAGTGTGGTGGGCAAACTACATAATGGAGGACCATGTGGGGGCAACATTACTTAGTGTGAGGGCAAATTACATAATGCAGGGCTGTCTGCGGGCACAATTAACTTGTGTGGGGCAAAATTTACTTGGGGGGGCAAATTACTCAGTGGGGGGCAGTGTGGCGGGCGAACTACATAATGGAGGGCCATGTGGGAGACGTCCCTGGAAGCAAGAGGTATGGGGGCGATATATGGGTGGGGCTTGAGGGTGGACGGGGACACAGGGGCCCCATGATCTCCTATTCCTGGGGGAAGTGACCCTCCAAAGACCAGGCTCTGGATCCGCCACTAGGGCAGTGTTGGGGAGGGGGGCGGTAGGGGGTAGACCTTGAGCTGTGTAAGGGGCCCCAAAATTTCTGATGGCAGCCCTGTTAATTGGCTTTACTATTCGCTTTATAGTTCGGCGGTATGCGCTGCTAATAGATGTCAAGCGCAATCTCCTGCCTCATTCATTTAGCAGGAGGCATTTGCGATCAGGTGTGTGCCGAAGTTCTGTGTTGGTAGCTGAATTTGTATTAAGTTCAGTGCTTGTTGCAAAATAATTACTATGTTGAATAGACCATATGAATAGAATCAAACTGAGTGGCTATTTTTATTATTATTATTATTACATTGCGGCAGCGCTGAGTGAACCAGTGGCTCTCACAAGGACTCGGGACTTCAGAAGGAGCTAGGAACTAGACCTAGAACTCTATGTGTGTGAGTGTCTGGGGAAGAGAGGTTCTGAATAAAGAAGGCTGGGTGTATGTTCGGCTTGTTTATATGGAGCGACCTGTGGAGAGGCTGATGTGGCGATGTCTGCAACTGGGTGCGTATAGATAATGATGTGGATGCTGGGGAGGGAGAGTCGGATGTCATTTCTGGATATGTATATCTGTTTCTTATACATAGGAGCAACAGTATGTTGTATTTTTTACTATCATGTCGCAGGTTCCCTGTTAAAAATCATTATCAAAAGAAAAAGAGTGTAAACGGACAATGAATTAATTCAAAGGGGGAGATAATGAATATTAAACCACTGTGTGTCTCTCTATAAATTTTGGGTACAATTTAAGATATCATTGGATTAATTTTTCCCTAGTGGGAGCATCAGATGTTATAGAAAGTTCGGTATAAATAATTAATTGATTATAGTATCCTTAATTCATCTAGGGATTATCACCAATACATAAAATAAAATGATTTTAAGCAAGTAGAAATATCTGGTACTGTAAAATCAGGTGTTATAAAACAGTTTATATTCAGTATGAATAATTATAATGTTATTAATTCATCTTGGGCTATCACCAACCATAATTGTAATTAATTAGTAGATGATAAATAATTAATCAATGATACATAAATAAGTTAATAAATAGACAAGTATAAAATATATATATATATATATTTTTTTTACAGATGATCAAAATTACAACATTTGTGCTAAAATATAGTTTTGCTGATTTCATTCAACCCATGTGGCGTAAGGTTACCCAATTGATAGATCCAGTATACTTCTCGTTTTTGGAGGTTACTCAATCTATTAAAAGGGTTTTCGGGTATGTAACCGATAGGGGTAACGGATGTTTCTCTTTTTCGGGCATGGATGCGCAGTGTCTGGAGACGCTGTGTTTTTGGTAATGTCTGCGAATGTTGTACCTATGTTGATTCACACAACAATGTAGTGCTTGTGTCATGCGCCCAACATATTGAAGACCAAATCCGCATTCGATAAGATAAATTACATAGCTGGATTGACACGTCATGTGGTGTTTAATATTAAAGATAGTCCCGTTTTTGTTTATTGAAAAATTGGTCTTATCATGTGTAGAGTTGAGCGAATTTCGGCCGAACTTCCTGAAAATGTTCGGGTTCGGGATCCGAAATCAACCCGAACTTCACCCTGAACCCCATTGAAGTCAATGGGGACCCGAACTTTTGGGCACTAAAAAGGCTGTAAAATAGCCCAGGAAAGGGCTAGAGGGCTTCAAAAGGCAGCAAAATGTAGGTAAATCCCCTGCAAACAAATGTGGATAGGGAAATGACTTACAATAAAAAAAAAAATAACCAATACCAATTGGCAACTTGGAGGAGGAGGTGGAATAGGAGGTTGGGGTGGCATCAGGTGGGAATGCTATGGGAGTTGATGTTCTCATCACAGCCAAAAAGGATTTATGTCTGCCTGCAGTGCCACAGGCCTCATTCACAGACTCAGGGCCATGGCACCCGCAAAGAGGAGAGCGGTACCGTAACAGCAACACAGGCCTCAGGTCAACCTGCAATGGAACAGGCCATTATCATTTATGTAGGCCCCTGACACCCAGACAGAGGAGAGGCAATTTGACAGTAAAAAGAGTTTAATGTCTCTCACCCAGACAGCAAGCAATTAAACGAAATATAGGCCACTGACACCCAGACAATGGGGTGGTCATTAGACAGTAAAAAGAGTTTAATATCTCCCACCAAGACAACAAATGATTAAACAACATATAGGTCCCTGACACCCAGCCTATGGGGCGGTCATTAAACAGTAAAAAGTGTTAAATGTCTGCCACAAAGGCAGCAAGCAAGTACGTGAAAGTTAGGCCCCTGACACCCAGACAGAGGAGAGAGGTCCCAAAGCAGAGAATCGGGCTTCAAGTCACCCACCAATGGAAAAGGCCACTTTCAGATATTTAGGTCCCTGGCACCCAGAAGGAAGAGAAGTTCATTAAACTTTGTGTTGCCCCGCAAAATAATGGTAAAATTAAAAAAAGAGGATTCAATAAAGAAGTGCCCCGGAGTACAAGAATACATGGTTGAGGGGGAGGCAGTTATAAATGTCTATTCTGCACAAGGGAGGGACAGGTCCTGTGGGATCCATGCCTGGTTCATTTTTATGAACGTCAGCTTGTCCACTTTGGCTGTGGACAGGCGGCTGCGTTTGTCAGAAATGACGCCCCCTGCCGTGCTGAATACACGTTCAGACAAAATGCTGGCCGCCGGGCAGGCCAGCACCTCCAAGGCATAAAATGCTAACTCTGGCCACGTGGACAAATTGGAGACCCAGAATTTGAATGGAGCCGAACCATCAGTCAGTACGTGGAGGGGTGTGCAGACGTACTGTTCAACCATGTTAATGAAATGCTGCCTCCTGCTAACACGTTCTGTATCAGGTGGTGGTGCAGTTAGCTGTGGCGTGGTGACAAAACTTTTCCACATCTCTGCCATGCTAACCTTGGCCTCAGAAGAGCTGGCTGTGACACAGCTGCATTGGCGACCTCTCACTCCTCCTCTGCCTTCACCTTGGGCTTCTACTTGTTCTCCTGTGACATTTGGGAATGCTCTCAGTAGCACGCCTACCAACGTGCGCTTGTACTTGCGCATCTTCCTATCACTCTCCAGTGCAGGAAGTAAGGTGGGCACATTGTCTTTGTACCGGGGATCCAGTAGGGTGGCAACCCAGTAGTCTGCACACATTAAAATGTGGGCAACTCTGCTGTCATTGCGCAGGCACTGCAGCATGTAGTCGCTCATGTGTGCCAGGCTGCCCAGAGGTAATGACAAGCTGTCCTCTGTGGGAGGCATATCGTCATCGTCCTCCGTTTCCCCCCAGCCATGCACCAGTGATGGGCCTGAGCTGAGTTGGATGCTATCCCGCTGTGAACATGCTTCATCCTCACCCTCCTCCACCTCCTCCTCATCCTCCCTGTCCTACAGTAGTGGGCCTTGGCTGGCCACATTTGTACCTGGCCTCTGCTTTTGCAAAAAACCTCCCTCTGAGCCACTTCTAAGAGACTGGCCTGAAAGTGCTAAAAATGACCCCTCTTCGTCCTCCTCCTCCTCCAGGGCCACCTCCTCTTCCATCATTGTCCTAAGTGTTTTCTCAAGGAGACATTGAAGTGGTATTGATAACGATGTCATCGCCAATGGCCATGTTGGTGAAGTACTCGAAACAGTGCAACAGGGCACACAGGTCTCGCATGGAGGCACAGTCATTGGTGGTGAAGTGGTGCTGTTCCACAGTGCGACTGACGCGTGCGTGCTGCAGCTGAAACTCCACTATGGCCTGCTGCTGCACGCACAGTCTCTCCAGCATGTGCAAGGTGGAGTTCCACCTGTTGGGCACGTCGCATATAAGGCGGTGAGCGGGAAGGCTGAAGTTCTTCTGTAGCGCAGACAGGCGAGCAGCGGCAGGATGTGAACGCCGGAAGCGTGCACAAACGGCCCGCACTTTATGCAGCAGCTCTGACATGTCGGGCTAGTTTTGAATGAAGTTCTGCATCACCAAATTCAGCATATGCGCCAGGCAAGGGATGTGCGTCAAACCGGCTAGTCCCAGAGCTGCGACGAGATTTTTCCTATTATCGTACACCACCAGGCCGGGCTTGAGGCCCACCGGCAGCAACCACTTGTCGGTCTGTTGTTCAATACCCCGCCACAACTCCTGCGCGGAGTTTCAGAACAGCCTGCTGATGTTTACCCCGGGCTGTGCTGAAGTTGGCGGTGAAGGTGTGTGGCTGACTGGATGAGCAGGTGGAAGAAGAGGAGGAGGAAGCCGAGTAGGAGGAGGAGGCTACAGGAGGCAAAGAATGATGCCCTGAGATCCTTGGCGGCGGAGGGACGTGCGGCAAAGAACTCTCTGCCTGGGGCCCAGCCGCCACTACATTTACCCAGTGTGCAGTTAGGGAGATATAGTGTCCCTGGCCGTGCTTACTGGTCAACGTATCTATGGTTTTGTGGACCCTGCCACAGATGGCGTTGCCCAGTGCACACTTGATTTTATCGGATACTTGGTTGTGCAGGGAGGGCACGGCTCTCTTGGAGAAGTAGTGGCGGCTGGGAACAACATACTGTGGGACAGCCATGGCCATCAGCTGTTTGAAGCTGTCTGTGTCCACCAGCCTTAATGACAGCATTTCAAAGGCCAGTAGTTTAGAAATGCTGGCATTCAGGCCCAGGGCTCGAGGGTCGGTAGGTGGGAATTTACGCTTTCTCTCCAAGGGTTGTGAGATGGAGAGCTGAGCGCTTCCATGTGACATGGTAGAGATGCTTGGTGATGGAGGTGGTGGTGTTGGTGGCACATCCTCTGTTTGGTGGGCGACAGGTGCCAACATTCTTCCCGAGGCGGAGGAAGAGGCCGAGGCAGCCGCAGAAGAGGGAGAAGGGGGAGACAGATTGAGTTCCTTGTTTTTAAGGTGTTTACTCCACTGCAGTTCATGCTTTGCATGTTGATGCCTGGTCATGCAGGTTGTGCGAAGGTTCAGAACGTTAATGCCTCGATTCAGGCTCTGATGGCACAGCGTGAAAACCACTCGGGTCTTGTCGTCAGCACATTGTTTAAAAAAGTGCCATGCCAGGGAACTCCTTGACCAATCTTTGATGTTGATACAAACTTGATTTAATTTGCAAATTTGGATAGGATCTGAATTAGAATTACTGGTGGGTGGAACATTGGTGGTTCGGGTAATTAATGAAAAGAAAATATCAAAAGAAACTTACTTTTAGGTTAAAAGAGTTAAAGTAAGTTTCTTTTGATATTTTCTTACATTAACCACCCAAACCACCAATGTTCCACCCACTAGTAATTATAATTGAAATCATATGAAATTTGCAAGCCACATTGCAAGTATAGTATTTGACATGTGGAGGGGTCAGGGCCTCCCCTTCCACTCCCCCATTTGGGCCCTTTTGGTTGTTTTTTTCAGTATTTAAGTGTGTTTAAAAGATGTGTGTACTGTATGAGCAGTCTGTACCTGATGAAGGGGTTTTGTATGCCCAGAAACGCGTTGTACCATCTGCTAATTTCTTAAATCAAGTTTGTATCAACATCAAAGATTGGTTCTTTGCGCCGTGGGAGCCTTCTCTCTCTATTTGGATCTATCCACCTTCTTGGGGAATCCAGGCATCCCTACGTGGAAGTGCGTACATCCCTGGCTGCATAACCATCTGTGTTGGGTGCTAAACACACCCGTCTGTAGTTTACGGTAGTGTTGTGCCTATTGATCGCACAACGCTTTAAGGTGAGCCTCCATTTTGGAGTATGTCATGTTTATTCATTTACCTGGACTGTGACTACCCTATGGTGTGCCTATTGTGTTTTTCATAGAGAAATACCGCCTGTCATGTTGAATTGTATACCGGCATACCGGGAACCACACGGCAGCACATAGGAACATCCGATTATCAAGCAGGATGAACTATGTCCTGAATCGCCTTGAACATAGAGAGCGCCTGATCCAGCAGTATGTGCAACCTCAATCTCCAGCGGCTGGGAACCCACCATAGGAACCTACCTTGAATCAGGAAAGTATTGACGAAAAATCATTATCTTCTTTTTTCTTTGAACTTGAGAAAAACATGTTTAATAAGATCAAGCACGAACTCGACTCTAAATTTATGGGACTATACCTCGCTGAGGGTTTCTTCCCCAGAGGTTTGTGTTTGCGGTTTAAACACTCATTTGTGGATGATAAAGTTTTTAGTGATGATTGGGATAATTATCTTTTAGAAGGTGCTACAGGTATGATGTCAAGATTACAATCAAAAGGGCAAGCAATAGCACAGGAGCTTGGGTCTAAGATCACTGAAGGTTACACCAGCATCCTAAAGTATAGGGATCATCCGGCGTTCTTGAAATTTGACTGACTTATTACGACACGTGTCACACAGCATGAAAAAGACATTCTGAACAGGAAAGCAGGCAAACTGTCTAGGGATCGGGTGGACTTCAGCACGGGTAATATCAAATTCTGGCTCAAAGCACAAGCCATACCCAAGCCTGCTGACCCACCACCAGCCGGTCCGGCCCCCTCCAGACCCCGACATAAGGTCACATTCACACACAGCGATAGGCATAGCCCCCACAGAGCCCACCATCATGCAGTTCCCAAGCCAACATATGACCATCGTCCTGGTATGGTGCGACATAGAAACCTTGACACACCAGCAGTACGCCATCCACCAGCTAAACCTGAAGCCCAATTTTTCATGCCCACTGCTAGGACTCCCTCCATCAACCCAGCATCGTCTTTTGAAGAGTTTCAGCACAAAAAGCTATACCATGAGCTTTTTTATACTAAACCTGCAACAACCACCACATTAGAATTATTTGGACAGGAGGTCCTTTCCAATTGTGCCTTCCTCAAGTTACCACCTACAGTTTTTCCAACCACTTTACCCGGCACTGGGTATGCACAATCCATTGCACCTACCCCGGGCTCCCCCATAACACCAGTGGATCTCAAACTAGACTCACTCATCACCATTCATGGAGAGTCTCCACCGCATATTCCAAATGGTCCTCCTGCTCCTGAATCTACAGGTCACACCTTATGCCTGAACTCTGTTCTGGAAGATTACTCCAACATTTCACAAGCCACCAGCATCTGTCCACCCTCTTTTTTATCCCTACCTTTACTAAACCCAGTAACGTCGTATCCAATATTGAATGACCCTGGGAGGACCACAATAACAAACTTTTTCCATCCACTGGGTATAAGACCCGCAAAAAGAAAAAACTCAGAAGAGGCTGTAGAGGAGGCAAGGGCAAAATGTGAAACCCCCCAAAACTTCAGTAAAAGAAGTAAAAATCTTAAATCTGTCCACTCATTGCCTAAATTCTTCTGAAATTGCAATACTATCTAAAGGCCTCTCTTTCTGTCCATCGCCCAAAATAAATGGCTTTGATATATTCCTAGACCTACATGACTTTGTTAGAAAGTTGACTCTAAGAAGGCATTTCAACCTACCAGGCAACATCAAGGAGCCAAGCAACCAGGGGACTAGTGAGGCTAACCCTATATCCGGCACACAATATCTCTCAACTGACCTGACACCGCGCTCTCACTTCTACCCCTTACATCACAGGGGAAACTTCATAGAGACATTCTATGATTTAGTAATAAACAGTGGCTCACTTGGTGTTACAATACGCTATGGTGCTCACCCCTGGCAACACCCAGGCCAGAAAACGTGAATATGAGAAGAAAAGAAATGGGGGGCACTCATAAATATAGGGATCAGATGGACCCAGAATGGATATACATGAATTTATTAATACAATTACAACAACCTAAAATGGTAAATATAAAAATGATAAAAACAATACAATACACCAGGTAATCAATTAAGTCCAAAGCTCAAGGGGAGAACCAATGGACAGTCCGCTACCAGAGAGTAAAGTCCACTCACTTGAGGTACAGGATGTGGACTGGGGTAAGCAATATGCTTATGTTGAAATAAAGGCACTATGGGTGTAGGATATACACTGCCTCGTAAGATGAAAAACGGTCCTCTTGTTCAAGGTTGCGCATGAGGTGACTGCATGTATAGCATAGGTACCGTAATAACCACTTGTATTGCATCAATAGATGTGTACAGTGCCCATTTAAGTACTTTACCGCATCCAGTTGATGTCTCTGACCGGACCGTGCGCTGCGTCCCGTGCTGGCTTCTCGGTCTGGTGCGGCGTCTCACGTGATCAGCTGAATCCACGTGACTGTGACGTATTTGGAGTGGGCGGTGTTTTCGCAGGTCCTTGAATGAAAGACCGATATGAGTGCAAATCACAGCACTTACTGCAGATCACTCCTTTTATTCGGATGAGGGCATAAAGTTCATAAGCCTTGGTGGGCTTAGTCTCCGGAGACGAATCTTGAGGTTCAAGTATACTGCTCCCCCTTCTGTATACATCTATTCAAGCTATTATCAGTCCCATATGTTTCGATTTTATTTTATTTTATGAATATGTTATTCTGTGAACAACCTTATAATCTGTACCAATACAACTGTCCGGTAGTTTTATTTGAGTTTATGATTTTATATTATATGATCTGTGCATATGCGATACTATTGCGATTTTATTGCGGTTTTTCAATTACCACTGTGATGAATTCCATTCCGGAACCAGAATCCGGTCCATTATTTGAAAACCGCTTTCATTAGTGAACTAAACTATAAAAGGTGATCCACCCAGTCTGCAGACATCACCACTGAAGAAGGGGCGTACCCCGAAAAGCGTTTGGTGTGTTCTGCAGTATACTTGAACCTCAAGATTCGTCTCTGGAGACTAAGCCCACCAAGGCTTATGAACTTTATGCCCTCATCCGAATAAAAGGAGTGATCTGCAATAAGTGCTGTGATTTGCACTCATATCGGTCTTTCATTCAAAGACCTGCGAAAACACCGCCCACTCCAAATACGTCACAGTCACGTGGATTCAGCTGATCACGTGAGACGCCGCACCAGACTGAGAAGCCAGCACGGGACGCCGCGCACGGTCCGGTCAGAGACATCAACTGGATGCGGTAAAGTACTTTAATAGGCACATCTATTGATGCAATACAAGTGGTTATTACGGTACCTATGCTATACATGCAATCAGCTCATGCGCAACCTTGAACAAGAGGACCGTTTTTCATCTTACGAGGCAGTGTATATCCTACACCCATAGTGCCTTTATTTCAACATAAGCATATTGCTTACCCCAGTCCACATCCTGTACCTCAAGTGAGTGGACTTTACTCTCTGGTAGTGGACTGTCCATTGGTTCTCCCCTTGAGCTTTGGACTTAATTGATTACCTGGTGTATTGTATTGTTTTTATCATTTTTATATTTACCATTTTAGGTTGTTGTAATTATATTAATAAATTCATGTATATCCATTCTCGGTCCATCTGATCCCTATATTTATGAGTGCCCCCCATTTCTTTTCTTCTCATATTCTATGATTTAGTCATGGAAGATTTCCGGACCATCGATCAAACACCCATACTGAAACACAACCTGCATTTCAAGGAGAGACTAGCCATCAAACAGCTACAGGACAACACAGAAGTAATCATTCGGAACGCAGACAAAAGGGGAGGTATAGTGCTACAAAATAGCATTGATTACATTCAGGAAGCATACCGAATTCTATCGGACACGGATTAGAGGATAACCCCCTGGCGGAACATAAAAAATCACTTTAAAGATCTTCTAGATTCTGCATCCCTCATTCTGAATAAGAAGGAACAGGAATACATCCTAATAACAAACCCGGTTATTGCTCCATTTTAACATTTACCCAAAATTCATAAAGACATTTCCAAACCACCGGGTCGACCAATCATTTCAGGGGTATCTTCCCTCACGTGCAATCTGTCACATTATGTGGACATTTTTCTACAAAAACATGTATGTCAGTTGATGTCCTACTTGAAGGATACAACTGCTCTGATACAAGCTTTGAAAGGTATCACCTGGAAAGAAACTTACCGGTGGCTCATTCTGGACATAACAGCCCTCTACTCAAACATTGAACACGAGCTGAGCATAAGCTGTACCAAACACTTTCTTGATAATGATGATTCCATGCCTGATGATCAAAAATCCTTCCTTTTAAGATGTATCCATTTCATTCTCCTGCATAATGTCTTCAGATTTGAGGACGCCCTATACTTGCAGACCAAAGGGACCGCAATGGGCTCGCGTTTCACGCCCAGTTTTGCCAATCTTTTCATGGGGAGACTCACATCTACAATTCAAACTATTGGATTAACATTATCATCTTTTATCGTCGCTATATCGACGACATGATTTTTGTATGGGAAGGCGACAGTGGGTCGGTAGAGGGGTTTATAAAATACATCAACAGCAGAAGCTGGGGCATCACACTCTCAGGGACCCACAGTAACACAACTGCCGAATATTTGGATTTAGAGCTTAGTTGCAGCAGTGGAAACATAATCACCCGTACATTTTTTAAGAAAGTGGACTCTAATAGTTATCTCGACTTTGTTAGCAACCACTATAAGAAATGTAAGGTAAATATTCAGTTTAGTCAATTTAAACGTGTCAGACGGAACTGCTCAGTAGACAGCGATTATATTTCCCAGAATGAGATCATCTGTACCAGATTTATACAGAAATGCTACCCTCCTGGGATAATAGAAGCGGCCTTCAACAGAGCCTGTGTGCTCACACAAGAAGACTGCCTACAGGTTAAAGTAAGGAGAACCACTAAGAAAGATCCTCCCATGGGAGGTTATAGTACCAACTTCCTAGCCACTTTTATCAGCAACCATACCATGATCAAAAAGATCCTGTCCAAACACTGGTTCATCCTCAAACGAGACCCCATCTTGAATAAGATCTTACTGGAGAGACCCCACCTCACTTTCAGGAGGGCCCAGTCCCTGAAGAATTTACTAACGCCAAGCCAACTTAAACAGGAACGGAGTCCTGCCTCAAGTTTGGGCAACCCTGGCCCAATGGAAAGTTTCAAGTGCAAGCAGCCCAAATGCTTATGCTGTAAAAGCATATGCACCACTACTACTGTCCACAACTCCAGCAGCAATACCTTCTCCATTAAAAGCCATCTAAACTGTGGCTCTGCAAACTTTATTTATGTACTGAAGTGCCTGTGTGGCCTCCAGTATGTAGGGTGGACCATCCATACCCTCTGCAATAGACTAAATAAGCACAGATCCAATGTCAAAAAAAGATTCCTCCAGCATAGTATCTCCAGAACGCCACTGAACGCCACCAAGGCTCGTTCTTCGGATTTACCATTACTCCAATAGAGCAGATTAAATCTAATGGTTATAACATGATCCAAACATTACGGAGACAAGAAATGTTCTGGATTTCTAAGCTCAACAGTTTGAACCCACGCGGCCTCAATAAAGCATTTAAGATCAACTTATGAAAGGGATCTCTGAAGTGTAAAAACATCTACAGTATTGTGTTTTTGGCTCAAGAAGATTAACCCTTTTCACAGTATGTATACTACTCTTCTGAACTGGCCCACCCTACACAACAGTAATGAGTGAATACCCTTTGAAGGCATAATTTTTGCCCATTTATTTATCTCTTTATGTCCTTTTTAATTTATCTAATTAGTTAGCATTCTTTTAATCAATCATCATACTCAGCATTCTGGTTTATGGCATCTAATTTTATTATTATTGGTGTTTATCATCAAATTGAGTATCCAACTGATGCGCATCTACTGCCAGCAGCTCTTGACAGCTTGTCATTATGCAATGGGGGGGCGTTTGTATCCCCAAGCACTTTACCCTTTTAGCCAGCCTTCCCCCTCCCCCCTCTCATTATCTAGGGTTGTTCCATCCCCTTTTTATATCCTCCCCTCTTTTTCCCGTTTCCAGTCTCTCCATGCCTATCAGTTTGGGTCCTCTTTTAAATTCCTCCCTCACCCATGAGCGGGCTGAGCTCAATGAACCTGGCTTATCCCTGCTCTGATGTGCCCTCCCATCTGCCCATACACTCAAACTGGACGGGAGTGATAGCGTCGGGTTGCCGGTGTTCTGCCGAAAGTCTATAGCGGAAGTCACGTTGCGCACTGCGCAAGCGCACAAGCGCGCTTCCGCGAATCATTCCTGCAGCCTTCATTGCAATAGTTCGCACACCGTGCGTGCGCACACTTAAGGGTACAGAGACTTTTTAAAGTGACAGTCATCTCCATTAAAATACAGGTTCCCCCCCCCCAGCGCTCATTAATCTACATTAATTTGTACCCTCGCTGGCTCGCTTCGCTCGCCACGCATCGGACTCGGCCTCGCTGCACTCGGCATTTAATAAAACTAACTCTATGCCGCCATTGATAGTAAAGAAGGAAATGGATGGTAAAGAAAGAGATGGATAGTCTCTTCTTTACCATCCATTTCTACTTTACTATCAATAGTGGCTGACTATAGGTTAGTTATAAATGCCGAGCACAGTGAGCCGAGCCGATGCGTGGCAGCGACAGCCAGGGTACAAATTAGTGAATGCTAGTAATTTACTGACTGATGACTGTCACTTTAAGACGTCTCCATACACATAATTCTGCGCACGTGCGGTGTGTGAAGTACTTCAATGGAGGCTGCAGGGAGGACTCGTGGAATTGCGCTTGTGCGCTTCGGCAGCGCACCACGTGACTTCCGCTATAGACTTTCGGCAATCTGTAGAGATCTGGCAGAACACCGGGACGCGCAGATGTCACATGTCTAGCAGTGATGCGCTCCTCCTCCCACCCGCCCATACACTCTCACTGGGCAGAAAGAAGAGCACCGGTTGCCAGGCAACTGAGCAGTCACGTGACCGCTCCGTCAATCATGTGACCGCACCCAGCAGAGTGATGTGTCTCTGGCTGTTCACCTCAGCCTGACACTGCTCTTTTAACCTAAAAGTAAGTTTCTCTTGATATTTTCTTTACATTAACCACCCGAACCACCAATGTTCCATCCACAAGTAATTCAAATTAAGATCCTATCCAAATTTGCAAGTCACATTGCAAGTATTGTATTTGACATGTGGAGGGGTCAGGACTTCCCTTTTCACTCCCCCTTTTATGCTCTTTTGGCGTTTTTTTAAGTATTTAAATGTGTTTAAAAGATGTGTGTACTGTATGAGCAATCTGTACCTGATGAAGGGGTGCTGTTTGCCCAAAACCATCTGCTAATATAATAAATAAAGTTTGTATTACCATCAAAGATTGGTTCTTTGCACAGTGGGAGTCTTCTCTTTCTATTTGAATCTATCCACCTTCTTGGGGAATCCAGGTATCCCCACGTGGAAGTGCGTACATCCCTGGCTGCATAACCATCTGTGTTGGGTGCTAAACACACCCGTCTGTAGTTTTCGGTAGTGTTGTGCCTATTGATCACACAATCCTTTAAGGTGAGCCTCCATTTTGGAGTACTTCATGTTTATTCATTTACCTGTACTGTACTACCCTATGGTGCACCTATTGTGTTTTTCATAGAGAAACACCGCCTGTCACGTTGAGGGAACTCCTTGAAGCTGCCTTTGGGGTGCTTGGTCCCTGGTGGCAGTGGCCAGTAGCAGGCTAGCTCTCTTGGCGGCGGCTGTTCTGCTTTTGCCCCCTGCTCCCTCTTTTGCTACGCTGTTGACTCGGTCTCACCACTGCCTCTTCCTCTGAACTATTAAAGTCAGTGGCACGACCTTCATTCCATGTGGGGTCTAGGACCTCATTGTCCCCTGCATCGTCTTCCACACAGTCTTCCTCCCTGACCTCCTGTTCGGTCTGCACACTGCAGAAAGACGCAGCAGTTGGCACCTGTGTTTCGTCATCATCAGCAGAGACGTGCGGACTCTAATGAGGTGGTATTCCCATGTCCTCATCATCAGGAAACATCAGTGGTTGCGCATCAGTGCATTCTATGTCTTCCACCACTGGGAAAGGGCTAGGTGGATTCCCTTGGGAAACCCTGCCAGCAGACTCTTCAAACAGCATAAGAGACTGCTGCATAACTTGAGGCTCAGACAGTTTCCCTGATATGCATGGGGGTGATGTGACAAACTGATGGGCTTGGTTTTCAGGTGCCACCTGTGCGCTTTCTGCAGAAGACTGGGTGGGAGATAATGTTGTGAACGTGCTGGAGCCACCCAATTGACTAGCGCCTGTACCTGCTCAGGCCTTACCATCCTTAGAACGGCATTGGGCCCCACCAAATATCGCTGTAAATTCTGGCGTATACTGGAACTTGAGGTACTTGGTTCACTAGGACGTGTGGCTGTGGCAGAATGGCCCCGTCCTCTCCCAGCACCAGAGGGTCAACTAACAACATCACAACCATGTCCGCGTCCCTTACTAGATGTTTTCCTCATTGTTACCGTTCACCAAGCACCACAATAAGAAAAAAATGTGTTGTATTGAATTCAAATTCAGGCCTTTTTTTACAGGCACCTAACACTATCTGCCTATTTATTTATGTATCGTATTACACTAATCCAGGCACAGCAGTAACCACTGATTTAGGGGAATATCAATTGTAGGCCTAGTATTTAGGCCCTGAATGAAAGGTATCCTTTTACGGACAGATTTAAACTTGGAGATGCACAGTAGCGTGTGAAAAAATATATAGGATTATGCTTTCAGGACTTGTATTTTAACACTTTGTGTAATATACCCCTTAACGAAAAGAAATACACTTAGAGATGCAAAACAGTGTGTTCAAATGTAGAGGATTATGCTGTATTTTAACACTTACTGTAATATACCTATTAACAGAAAGAAATACACTTGGAGATGCACGC
Source organism: Bufotes viridis (assembly GCA_033119425.1). Lineage (NCBI taxonomy): Eukaryota > Metazoa > Chordata > Amphibia > Anura > Bufonidae > Bufotes > Bufotes viridis. The sequence continues at coordinate 36,122 of JAKVIS010000525.1, read as the reverse complement.
TGAGTGTAATATAATCTTTTACGGACAGATTTACACTTGACCTGCAACAGCTGGAACACCAGATTTATGGTATTTCTATTTTTGCAACAGAATTTCACCCCAGAAAATAATATATCCTTTGACGGACACTATGAAACTTGTCCAGTCACAGCTGGAACACCACATTTATGGTATTTTTGCAACTGAATTTCACCCCAGAAAAAAATATATCCTTTGCCGGACACTATTGATCTTGGCCAGCCACTACTGGGACACCAGATTTAGGGGATTGCTATTTTGGCAATTGAGTTTCACCCCAGAAAATTATCTATCCTTTGCCGGACACTATTAAACTTGGCCGGCCACTACTGGGACACCAGATTTAGGGGATTGCTATTTTTGCTAATGTATTTCACCCCAGAACAAAATATATTCTTTGCCGGACATTATTAAACTTGGCCAGCCACTGCTGGAACACCAGATGTACGGTATTGCTATTTTTGCAACTGAATTTCACCCCAGAAAATAATATATCCTTTGACGGACACTATGAAACATGGCCAGCCACAGATGAAACCACTGATTTACGGTATTGCTATTTTGGCAATTGAATTTCCCCCCAGAACAAAATATATCCTATGCCGGACACTATTAAACTTGGCCAGTCACAGCTGAAACCACTGATTCACGGTATTGCTATTTGGCAATTGAATTTCACCCCAGAACAAAATATATCCGTTGTCGGACACTAATAAACTTGGCCAACCACAGCCGAAACCACAAATTTAGGTATTGCTATTTTGGCAATAGAATTTCACTCCAGAACAATATATATCCTTTGCTCGACACTATTAAACTTGGCCAGCCACTGCTGGGACACCAGATTTAGGGGATTGCTATTTTGGCTATTGAATTTTACCCCAGAAAAAAACCTATCCTTTGCTGGACACTATGAAACTTGGCCAGCCATAGATGAAACCACTAATTTACGGTATTGCTATTTTGGCAATTGAATTTCACCCCAGAACAAAATATTTCCTTTGACGGACACTATTAAACTTGGCCAGCCACTGCTGGGACACCAGATTTACTGTATTCCTATTTTGGCAATTGAATTTTGCCCCAGAAGAAAATCTATCCTTTGCCTGACACTATGAAACATGGCCAGCCACAGATGAAACCACTGATTTACGGTATTGCTATTTTGGCAATTGAATTTCACCCCAGAACAAAATATATCCTATGCCGGACACTATTAAACTTGGCCAGTCACAGCTGAAACCACTGATTCACGGTATTGCTATTTGGCAATTAAATTTCACCCCAGAACAAAATATATCCGTTGCCAGACACTAATAAACTTGGCCAGCCACAGCTGAAACCACAAATTTAGGTATTGCTATTTTGGCAATAGAATTTCAGTCCAGAACAATATATATCCTTTGCTCGACACTATTAAACTTGGCCAGCCACTGCTGGGACACCAGATTTACTGTATTGCTATTTTGGCAATTGAATTTCACCCCAGGATATGATCTTTCCTTTGCCGGACACTAATAAACTTGGCCAGCCACAGATGAAACCACTGATTTATGGTATTGCTATTTTGGCAATTGAATTTCACCCAGAACAAAATATATCCTTTGCCGGACACTATTAAACTTGGCCAGCCACAGCTGGAAACCACTGATTCACGGTATTGCTATTTTGGCAATTGAATTTCACCCCAGAACAAAATATATCCGTTGCCAGACACTAATTAAACTTGGCCAGCCACAGCTGAAACCACAGATTTAGGTATTGCTATTTTGGCAATTGAATTTCACCCCAGAACAAAATATATCCTTTGCCGGACACTATTAAACTTGGCCAGCCACTGCTGGGACACCAGATTTGAGGGTATTGCTATTTTGGCAATTGAATTTCACCCCAGAACAAAATCTATCCTTTGCCGGACACTAATAAACTTGGCCAGCCACAGCTGGAACACCAGATTTAGGGTATTGCTATTTTGGCAATTGAATTTCACCACAGAACAAAATATATCATTTGCCGGACACTATTAAACTTGGCCAGCCACAGCTGGAACCACTAGATTTAGTGGTATTGCTATTTTGGCAATTGAATTTCACCCCAGAACAAAATATATGTTTTTGCCGGACACTATGAAACTTGGCCAGCTACAGCTGAAACCACTGATTTATGGTATTGCTATTTTGGCAATTGAATTTCACCCCAGAACAAAATATATCCTTTGCTGGACACTATGAAACTTGGCCAGCCACAGCTGAAACCACTGATTTATGAGTATTGCTATTTGGCAATTGAATTTCACCCAGAACAAAATATATCCATTTGCCGGACACTAATAAACTTGGCCAGCCACAGCTGAAACCACTGATTTATGGTATTGCTATTTTGGCAATTGAATTTTCACCCCAGAACAATATATATCCTTTGCAGCGATACTATTAAACTTGGCCAGCCACAGCTGGAACACCACTGATCTTTGGGGATTCTAAATTGCCATAGATCCCTCCAAGTATGGATAGGGACCCAGTATACGTGTGGATGTGGTTAAGGCATTAGGATTGTACACAAAAAATCCCAGCCTGGTTACCAACATCCTATCTGTGGTGGTATTACTATCCTGTTGACTATATGGTGCTCATTGCATGCTACCAATACTATTGAGCATCTGTCTGCTGCACATGTTACCCACCCAAAATAGCCTTTACAATTTCACTAGGGATAATTTTTAAATTGATATATAAGTAGTTAAGGCTGATGAGTCAGCCTGTATTTAGTGGGAGGGTGGAGGCCTTCACCCACAGGCATGCGTTCTCAGGTGCTGAGGGGCGTGTTTTCATCCCTGACCCAAGCAGCTCACACTAGCAGCAGCTATGCTGAAGTGCACTCGACTCGTAAGTATGTATGGGCCGCGGTGCCCTGAGCTGGCCAAAGCTTCTCACGGTAAGGACGACTTGGGCTCAGGGTAGACTGCTGCTCTGGGTTTGCTTTGGCCGGCTTTGCAGGTCAGGTAGAGCTCCAACAGCTTCAGGCCCATGGTTCATCCTTGATCCTACTGCACTGCGTCCAGCCGTTGGCTTACTTGCACATGCGGCATGCTCACGGTCTCGCATGGTGGCTGTTTTCGTCAGTCTCTGCTGGTTTCACCATTCTGGTCTTTAGTTTGTCGCCTCTAGTGTCGCAGTCACGAGGTGTCTGCCTCCAGCATTTTCTGCCCTAATAACCATGCTCAACAATTCTACTAAAACATAGCTATTTTACTGGAGAGTGGTTCTGATAAAAAAAATATATATATTTAACTGGATTTTGTGTTACTGTTTTTTATTCATGCCTCGGTTCACATTCACTCAGATTGGTCTCCTCTCCTCTGATTTGTATTCATGAAGATTGGTCTCCTTGCTTGATTTACCTTAGCTGAGGCCAATAAGGCAATAGGAGTGAGTTCCTACTATGTTAAAAATATAAATAAAAATGTTTGCTTTGTATGTCTTGATAAAGGGTTATGATTAGCAAAATGAAATTTGTCTTCATCTATCTGCGTCTCGATTTTAGTTAGCACAGTTAACAAAAAAAGTCTAAAGCGCATGGTTCACGCCTATTAGTGTCTCGCACGCATGGCTTCTCCGCCATTAGAGTCTCCCACGCATGGCTTCTCCGCCATTAGAGTCTCGCGACGCAAGGCTTCTCCGCCATTCGAGGTTGGCCGCGTGGTCCCACCACAAGTAGGTTCCATGTCTTTTCCTGCCTGCAGGCCCGCTCGCATGGCTCTGTCATCTGAGGCTCGGTCATCTGTGGCTCGGTAATACAATTTTTCTTTGTGGAGGTTCGCACGCGTGGCTTTTGCCATTAGAGCCTCACTCAATTATCTTTTTTTTCTGACATTTATTTTCTAGGTTGTTGGGCCTTCATTGTTTTTCTTTAAAGCAGTCATCCCAAGCCTGCCTTTTTCGACATCACCTTCTCCCAGGTTCGCACTTTCTCCCACTTACCCTCTCTAGATTCTTGCTTCCCCTCGCTCCCCGTGGTTACTTTTTCTCTTGCCCGTCCTTGCCTTATAGACCCATTCTCCCAGGAAGCTGACCCTGTGGTCTCATTGTTCACGCTTTCTCAGTTCCGCCTATTCCAGGGGTTGTTCCAGTCATGGCCGTTATCCGGGCAGATGCAGCCGCTCCCAGCGCCCACCTCTGTCATGGCCACTTCTCCGAGAGACGAGGCCAATCCCACTCCCGCTCTAGTCCCAGTCGCTCCTGCTCCAGACCCGGCACTCCTCTCCAGAACCTGCAATTCCATACCCCCGCTCCCCATTACAGCATAATCAGTACTCTGGCCGGCGCCGCTCCCTGGGGCCCCTTTCCGATACGAGGGCTGCAGGGGCAACCAGTTTCGGCACTCCTCCAGTCCAGCCAGTGACCATCATCCTCTGGCCAGCAGAAATGACAGGTATCTTAGTTCGCAGTCTGTCTCAAGTTGGAGCAGGCGGTAGAGCTCAATAGCATTGTTTTGTCACTGCCAGGGGCAGCAGTCTGGCAGTCTATGTGTGTATAGTCTCCTTTAAAATAAAAAATAAAAAAAATAATTAAAACTCACGCTCTGCTACACTGTACCGAGTCTGGGATCCAGCCTCAAACCACTATTCAAACGCTTCAAACGCTCTGCTGCCCCCTAGTGGTGAGTAATGGTGCGTGGAAGTTTTTCATAGTGTCAGCTGCAGCACTTCTAGCATAGTCCCACGTCATTATGTATAAAAAAATAACAAAATTTAAGCCCACTGGATCTAGTGATGTCGCGAACATAAAATTTTCCGTTCGCGACGGCGAACGCAAACTTCCGCAAATGTTCGCGAACATGCGAACATTGCGAACCGCCATAGACTTTAATAGACAGGAGAATTTTAAAAACAAAAGGGACTCCTTCTGGCCACAATAGTGATGGAAAAGTTGTTTCAAGGGGACTAACACCTGGACTGGGGCATGCCGGAGAGGGATCCATGGCAAAACTCCCATGGAAAAAATACCTAGTTGACGCAGAGTGTGGAAGTTGTAGTCGCAATGCGATTAATACAGGTTATATTAATCGCATTGCGAATTCAACTTAGAGCTGGGTTCCTAATGGTTGTATTGCTAGAAATTCTAGCAATACAACCGTGGAGAGCTCCAACTCTAAGACTGAGTGGAAGTGTAATAATATTACAGGCTACAGCTACTAGAGAGGGGTAGTTGATCCAGGGAGTTATTCTGATTGCCTGATTGGAGTCAGAAGGAATTTTTTTCCCCTTAAGTGGGGAAAATTGGCTTCTGCCTCACAGGGGTTTTTTGCCTTCCTCTGGATCAACTTGTAGGAAAAAGGCCAAGCTGGATGGACAAATGTCTTTTTTCGGTCTTATATACTATGTTACTATGTTACTATGGTTGGGGCTCTTCTGCAAATTATCTTGGGTTTGAAGGGCAGATATTTTGCCAAATAAGGGTCCTGGAGTAGGATGTGCCAATGCTTTGCCAGTGTTGTACGTATGGTTTTATTTGATGTATTGTATTGGTTGATAAAGTTTACGCTGGTTTCCATTTGTGTTGTTTCTTTCTTTGTGATTTGTAGACAATTTTACTGAGCGGATAAGGTGCTTCTAGTGTAGGCATTTTTGATGAGTTCCTTCAGGTACCCTTTGTCAGTGAATCTCTTTTCTAGAATTTTTGCTTGTTTTTTGAAATTTTCTTGGTGTGTTCAATTTCGTCTGTTACGTTTTTATTGGCTGTAAGGGATGTTTTGTAATCACTTCTTAGTGAGAAGCTAATAATGTATGTAGCTGTTTGTATCGACTGATTTAAAATATGTTTTTGTTGAGAGACAGTTGTTTACAATGGTAATTACAATGTCCAGGAATTCTATTTCAGTCTTATTGTAATTTGGCGTGGAGGAATTCCCCCAGTCTGTATTATTTAAAACATTGCAGAATTCTATTGCTGAATGTTAATCTCCATCCCAGATGATAAAGATATCATCAATATATCTTCTGTAGTAGGTAATTTGTCGTATTGGAGGTGAATAGTCCTATGTACCGTATGTGACAATATAGACGTCCTGAACCGGTTGAATGATGTGATCATTGAGGACGATGTTTTTCTGGCCAGCCTGGATGTGGAGGCACTATATAGTTCGATTCCCCATGCCAAAGGGATTGGAAAAGATAAAAGCGTCTCTCCGTGAGAGAGGCACGTAGTTTACAGGTCAAAATGAGTTTGTGCTGTCCTTACTGGACTTTATCCTCAGCACAACATCTTCCTCTTTAATGGCAAAATCTTCCGCCAGCTCAAGGAAGTGGCAATGGGAAGCCCTTGTGCTCCGACCTTTGCCAATCTCTACCTGGGCTGGTGGGAGAAGGAGGTAGTCTTTGGTGAGGAATGTGAAGAGTGGTCACCGTGTATCCAGCTCTGGCTAAGATACATCGACGACGTGCTGATTATGTGGATGGGGGAGGTCACACAATTTAACTCCTTCGTGGCATGATTGAATATCAATGATTGGGACTATTCTTCACCTCCGTGATTGATTGACACTCTATGACCTTCTTGGATTTAATGATCACAAGGGGGGCAGGTAACCATCTCACCACCTCCTTATACAAGAAACTTACGGCCACCAATAATCTCTTGCAGTGGGGGAGTTGGCATCCCTGGGCTTTGCGGAAGGGCATTCCCAAGGGAAAATATTTGCATCTCTGACTTTAAGTCTATTGCTGATGACTTAAGGTACAGACTCAGATTAAGAGGATACCCGGATGGGGTCCTCATTTAAGCATACCTTCATGCCCACTGTGAGGAGATAAAGAACCTTCTCATCCCCAAGAAAAGAAATACTTATAAGAAGGTCCCCAGAATCATTGGGACTTATGATGAAGGACACCACATTTTAAGGGAGCTCCTTAATCGCCACTGGAGTATTCTTAAAACAGACCTGTTGGGGACCTCTTCAATCACATTTAGAAGAGGACGAAATTTGAAAGATCGGTTGGTACATAGCTTTATGCAACAGACACAGCCCCAAACTTGGTTACCATTGAATGTTAAAGGCTGTTTTAGATGCAGTGGATGGATTGCCTGTAAATCCATCAAAGTTGGGAAGACTTTTCACAGTACTGTCCATACATTAATTGCAGGACCACATATATTTGGCCACGTGTTTCTGTGGCCTGCAACATGTATGCAAGAAGCTCCGAGAGTTCAGACGACATGTCGGGGAACATCTGGGTGATATTAGGAGCAACAGAGATACCACCCTCGCCAGACACGTCGTCAAACTGCACGCTGGCAATGCACAGCCATACCAGCGCCAGTGCTGCTGTGCAATTCACATGCAGTGAATGCCAATCCTCTCTGCTTGATAGCCACCTTCGTATATATGCCCTCTATGCTCCTGATGAAAAACTTGCTACAGAAAGTTTAGAAACACATCGAGCAGGCCAGTTGTGCTAAGTAGGGCCAGTTAGGCTACTTGTAATTGCAGTCTAGCAATGGGAGGATCTTTGGGGATCTAAATACCATAGATCCCTCCAAGTATGGATAGGGACCCCGTATACGTGTGGATGTGGTTAAGGCATTAGGATTGTACACAAAAAAATCCCAGCCTGGTTACCAACATCCTATCTGTGGTGGTATTACTATCCTGTTGACTATATGGTGCTCATTGCATGCTACCAATACTATTGAGCATCTGTCTGCTGCACATGTGTTACCCACCCAAAATAGCCTTTTACAATTTCACTAGGGGATAATTTTTAAATTGATATATAAGTAGTTAAGGCTGATGAGTCAGCCTGTATTTGTGGGAGGGGTGGAGGCCTTCACCCACAGGCATGCGTTCTCAGGTGCTGAGGGGCGTGTTTTCATCCCTGACCCAAGCAGCTCACACTAGCAGCAGCTATGCTGAAGTGCACTCGACTCGTAAGTATGTATGGGCCGCGGTGCCCTGAGCTGGCCAAAGCTTCTCACGGTAAGGACGACTTGGGCTCAGGGTAGACTGCTGCTCTGGGTTTGCTTTGGCCGGCTTTGCAGGTCAGGTAGAGCTCCAACAGCTTCAGGCCCATGGTTCATCCTTGATCCCTTACCTGCACCCGCGTCCAAGCCGTTGGCTTACTTGCACATGCGGCATGCTCACGGTCTCGCATGGTGGCTGTTTTCGTCAGTCTCTGCTGGTTTCACCATTCTGGTCTTTAGTTTGTCGCCTCTAGTGTCGCAGTCACGAGGTGTCTGCCTCCAGCATTTTCTGCCCTAATAACCATGCTCAACAATTCTACTAAAACATAGCTATTTTACTGGAGAGTGGTTCTGATAAAAAAAATATATATATTTAACTGGATTTTGTGTTACTGTTTTTTATTCATGCCTCGGTTCACATTCACTCAGATTGGTCTCCTCTCCTCTGATTTGTATTCATGAAGATTGGTCTCCTTGCTTGATTTACCTTAGCTGAGGCCAATAAGGCAATAGGAGTGAGTTCCTACTATGTTAAAAAAATAAATAAAAATGTTTGCTTTGTATGTCTTGATAAAGGGTTATGATTAGCAAAATGAAATTTGTCTTCATCTATCTGCGTCTGGATTTTAGTTAGCACAGTTAACAAAAAAAAACTAAACGCATGGTTCCGCCATTAGTGTCTCGCACGCATGGCTTCTCCGCCATTAGAGTCTCCCACGCATGGCTTCTCCGCCATTAGAGTCTCGCACGCAAGGCTTCTCCGCCATTCGAGGTTGGCCGCGTGGTCCCACCACAAGTAGGTTCCATGTCTTTTCTTGCCTGCAGGCCCGCTCGCAAGGCTCTGTCATCTGAGGCTCGGTCATCTGTGGCTCGGTAATACAATTTTTTTCTTGTGGAGGTTCGCACGCGTGGCTTTTGCCATTAGAGCCTCACTCAATTATCTTTTTTTTCTGACATTTATTTTCTAGGTTGTTGGGCCTTCATTGTTTTTCTTTAAAGCAGTCATCCCAAGCCTGCCTTTTTCGACATCACCTTCTCCCAGGTTGCACTTTTCTCCACTTACCCTCTCTAGATTCTTGCTTCCCCTCGCTCCCCGTGGTTACTTTTTCTCTTGCCCGTCCTTGCCTTATAGACCCATTCTCCCAGGAAGCTAACCCTGTGGTCTCATTGTTCACCTTTTTCTAGTTCCGCCTATTCCAGGGGTTGTTCCAGTCACGGCCGTTATCCGGGCAGATGCAGCCGCTTCCCCCGCGCCCCACCTCTGTCATGGCCACTTCTCCGAGAGACGAGGCCAATCCCACTCCCGCTCTAGTCCCAGTAGCTCCTGCTCCAGACCCGGCACTCCCTCTCCAGAACCTGCAATTCCATACCCCCTGCTCCCCATTACAGCATAATCAGTACTCTGGCCGGCGGCGCTCCCCTGGGGCCCCTTTCCAATACGAGGGCTGCAGGGGCAACCAGTTTCGGCACTCCTCCAGTCCAGTCAGTGACCATCATCCTCTGGCCAGCAGAAATGACAGGTATCTTAGTTCGCAGTCAGTCAAGTTGGATCAAGCGGTAGAGCTCAATAGCATTGTTTTGCCACTGCCAGGGGCAGCAGTCTGGCAGTCCATGTGTGTATAATCTCCTTTAAAAAAAATAAAAAAAAATACATTTTTTAAAAATAAATAAATAATTAAAACTCACGCTCTGCTACACTGTACCTAGCCGGGGATCCAGCTTCAAACCACTATTCAAACACTTCAAACGCTCTGCTGCCCCCTCGTGGTGAGAACTGGTGCATGGAAGTTTTTCATAGTGTCAGCTGCAGCACTTCCAGCATAGCCCCACATGTCATTATGTATAAAAAAAATAATAAAATTTAAGCCCACTCGGATCTAGTGATGTCGCGAACATAAAATTTTCCGTTCGCGAACGGCGAACGCAAACTTCCGCAAATGTTCGCGAACATGCGAACATTGCGAACCGCCATAGACTTTAATAGACAGGAGAATTTTAAAAACAAAAGGGACTCCTTCTGGCCACAATAGTGATGGAAAAGTTGTTTCAAGGGGACTAACACCTGGACTGGGGCATGCCGGAGGGGGATCCATGGCAAAACTCCCATGGAAAAATACCTAGTTGACGCAGAGTGTGGAAGTTGTAATCGCAATGCGATTAATACAGGTTATATTAATCGCATTGCGAATTCAACTTAGAGCTGGGTTCCTAATGGTTGTATTGCTAGAAATTCTAGCAATACAACCGTTGAAACCCAGCTCTAAGTTAATTCGCAATGCGATTAATATAACCTGTATTAATCGCGTTGGGATTACAATTAGATCTGTTCTAATGGTTGTATTGCTAGAATACAACGAAGATTGAGAATATAGCGCTAAATTCTCAATCTTCGTTATATTCTAGCAATACAACTCATAAGAACTCAGCTCAGTTGAATCCGCAATGCGATTAATACAGGTTATATTAATCGCATTGCGATTACAACTACTAACACTGCAGCTTCAGAATGAATCTAAGATGGATGCCGTCCTTGCTTTTGATAGGAGGTGGGAGGGTCTGGGTGGGAGACTAATGTACTAGCCCTAAAAAGGGCTTTTTGGGGTACTGTCAGGACGCTGTCCTTACAGCAGAGATCTGATGAGTTTTTCAGGACTGGAGTGGACACTGAATACACTAGCCTAACTATCGATTTCCCTATTAAATCAGCAGCAGCTACACTGTCCCTCCTCTCACTAAGACTGCAAATTCGAATGAATCTAAAATGGATGCTGTCCAGGAGATGGGAGGGTCTGGGAGGAGGGTATGATAATTGGCTGGAATGCGTCTGCTGACTGTGATGTAGAGGGTCAAAGTTTACTCAATGATAGGGGACATTGCATATGTTACGCCCGCCGCGACGAGCAGCGCACAAGCTATGTTCGTCGGGAACTATTCGCCAGTGAATAGTTTGGGACATCTTATTTGTGAATTCAACTTAGAGATGGGTTCCTAATGGTTGTATTGCTAGAATATAACGAAGATTGAGAATTTAGCGCTATATTCTCAATCTTGTTATATTCTAGCAAATACAACAACTATTAGAACTCAGATCTAAGTTGAATTCTCAATGCGATTAATATAACCTGCATTAATCGCATTGCGAATTCAACTTAGAGCTGAGTTCTAATGGTTGTTGTATTGCTAGAATATACGTTATATTCTAGCAATACAACCATTAGGAACTCAGCTCTAAGTTGTATCTGCAATCGAATAATACTTACAATTATTAATCGGCTTTGCGAATCCATTTGATGCCTCTATTTGATTGTATATGACGGTTGACTATGACTTACTGGCTAGAAGACTCCCCAGGGGCCATTTGGGCGTTTTTGATAAGCATCAAAACGCATCTGCGTTTTTATAATTTTCCATTTTCTAGTTTATTTTTTTGTGTATTTTGCCACATTTGCATATTTACATTTGGTATAGGCAAATATGGTAGTCTAGATCATGTGTCTATACCAAAACCTAGGATCATTGTTTGACAGCATATTTTCTAAGCCATGTAGCTGAATATAGATTTGGGCAGAGTAATGATCTAGACTACCATATTTGCCTATACCAAATGTAAATATGCAACCAAATGTGGCAAAATAAACAAAAAAATAAACTAGAAAATGAAAATTATAAAAGCATGATGCGTTTGATGCGTTTTCTATCAAAACGCCAAATGGCCTGCAGAATTCAGATATCTTGCTTTGGAGGCAGCAGAACGTTGGTGGTAGTCATAGTCAACCGTCATATACAATCAAATAGAGGCATTAAATGGATTTGCAAGCGATTAATAATTGTAAGTATTATTCGCATTGCGATTACAACTTAGAGCTGAGTTCCTAATGGTTGTATTGCTAGAATATAGCGTCATATTCTAGCAATACAGCAACCAGTAGGAACTCAGCTCTAAGATCAATTACTATGCGATTAATGCAGGTTATATTAATCGCATTGAGAATTCAACTTAGATCTGAGTTCGTAATGGTTGTTGTATTGCTAGAATATAACGAAGATTGAGAATATAGCTCTATATTTGTTATCTTCGTTATATTCTAGCAATACAACTATTAAGAACTCAGATCTAAGTTGCAATCGCAATGCGAATAATACAGGTTATATTAATCGCATTGCGATTTACAATTAGAGAAGAGAAAAAATCCAGCACTAACATCATCGAATGAAAAAGCCAATTACCTTTATTCAGTTGCATAAAATAAGCGACAGCTCTGCCTTGACACATGGAAAACACACTCCCGGTCTACGCGTTTCAGACACTACCTGTCATAATCATGACCTGGAGGTCATGATTAGGGACAGGTGTGTCTGAAGCAGCGTAGGCCGGAGTGTGTTTTCCATGTGTCAAGGCAGAGCTGTCGCTATCTTATGCAACTGAATAAAGGTATTGGCTTTTTCATTCGATGATGTTAGTGCTGGATTTTTTCTCTTCTCTACACGTACAAGTCTTTGCTTGATGGTCCGTGCACTACAGTTGATTCGACTACAATTCTAGCAGGAGAGCTGGTTAACCCTTTATCTTGCGATTTACAATTACTATTACTGCAGCTTCAGAATGAATGTAAGATGGATCCTATCCTTGTGTTTAGATAGGAGGTGGGAGGGTCTGGGAGGGAGGGTATGCTGATTGGCTGGAATGTGTCTGCTGACTGTGAGGTACAGGGTCAAAGTTTGCTCAATAATAAAGTATAGGGGCGAACACGAACATCGAATATGTTCGCCTGCCGCGGCGGACGCGAACAAGCTATGTTCGCCGGGAACTGTTCGCCGGCGAATAGTTCGGGCCATCTCTACTCGGATCCCGCCCTCCTGCTCAAGGGAGATGTTTGGGCTGCAGATGTTTCGGTTAGTACGGCTTCATCAATCACCACCACGCCCTTCTCCCGTCTACTCTCTTGTAGTTTGTTAATTCCCATCTCTATCGCCGTTTACATTTCAGGCTTACAATTATCAATTTCCGTGTCTGTCACCTGTTACATTTCAGGGGTACGTTTACTAACTACTAATGTCTGTCGCCTGTTACGTTTCAGGCGTACGTTTACTAACTACTAGTGTCTGTCGCCTGTTACGTTTCACACGTACATTTAATAACTACTAATCTCTGTCGCCTGTTACTTTTCAGGCTTATGTTTACTCACTACTAGTGTCTGTCGTCTGTTACGTTTCAGCATTACGTTTACTAACTACTAATGTCTGTCGACTGTTACGTTTCGGGCTTACATGGTAAATTGCTAATGTTTGTTGCTTCCCTGCTTCAAGTGTTCAGAACTCAGTGTCCCGGTCGCCCCTTCCATTCAGGGTTTAAAAAAAATAAAAATAAAAGAGAATATTGTTTTTTTCCTAGTGATTGGAAATTCAAAAAGAGGGTTAAAGTGTTCAAAAATAGTATAGATTCTGGCAAGAGAGGCCACTGGATTGCTAGTCATGATCAACAGGTCATCAGCAAAAGACGTCTCCGTAAGGGCCAAGGGTGACATCCTTGATAATAGCATCCTGTCCATAACTAAAACACTGTCAGGATTCAAACCTGTGACCAGCCACAACCCAGGCGGTAGCCCGGCTTACTAGGCTACTGTCCTCTCTGGACATACCTCCCTGAAGCTATTATTTAACTTCAGTCTTGCCAAGCCCCACTCCTGGTACTTCCCTATACAAGTCCAGCCCCTTGCACTCCAGCTTGCTGATTATTGAGCTCCTGAGCCTTGATCAAGCGTCTACTCATCTGCTGCTCTTGCTACTACCGTAAGTCCACTGCTGACCAGGAATTGATTACCGACTACTCTTCTGCTTTGTCCGTACCTACTGTACTGCTACCACCATTGCCGATCCGGATTGACTGACCACGCTTACTGCCGCCTGTCCTGAACCACCGCTTGCCAACCGACTACGCCTCTGCCAGACTTCCTGCACCTACTACCTGCCTGCGGTCCTTGCCACTGGGCTCCACTCCTACCTCCAGCCAGCTGTTCTCTGACTCAGGTGAGCCTGTAGGATTGTTACAGAATAATCAGCCCTACTATGGAGTCTGCAATGGCCACTCTGCGTAAGCAGGTCACCGAACTTCAAGAATTTGGTACTACGTATCAGGAGAAATTTGCCCAGCTCCAAGGCGCAGTCCAAAGCAAACAGAGGGAGAGTATTGAACTACAGAGGCAACTCCTGGACGTTTGCAGCGTGGCCGCAGACACCTGCAATCCACTCCCATCAAGATTCGGCGGTGACAGGCGCCACTATCGGGGTTTTCTAAACCAATGCCGCATCTATTTTCAGATGACCCCCTTCACCACTGAGAAAAAGAAGGTGCTATTCATGGTCAATCTCCTGATGGATGAAGCATTAGCACGGGCATCACCATACATGGAGACTAACAGTCAGCTCCTGGATGACCTAAACAACTTCATCACCGCCATGAGCCAAGTCTTCGATGACCCTAAGCACTGTGCGACAGCCGAGGCGCGACTACATAGTCAGCGGCAAGGGAGACGCTCTGTCGCCGAATACACAGGTGAGTTTCGCCGTTGGGTCACAGACACCACGTGGAACCCAGCAGCACAGAGGAGCCAATTCCGACGAGGCCTGTCCGAATTAATAAAAGACGAACTCGCCAGAGTTGAGGCCCCGGACGATCTGGATGACTTTATTCAGTTATGCATCCGGATAGATCAAAGACTCTCCGAGAGGAAAAAGAAGGACTCTGGTCCTCGGACCACAGACCCACTTACTCTTTCTCCTCTACCGCCCAGTGCGACCCCCAGTCAGCACCTGAACCTATGCAGGTTGACACACTAAGTAGGTCTCTGTCCACAGCTGAGAAGGAGAGACGGCTGGCCGAAAACCTCTGCCTCTACTATGGGGAGCCGGGTCATTTTGCCATCAAATGTTCTAATAAGATCCGAAAAACTATTGCCGTCACGGAACTAAAAGGAGCAACAACAGACTCCAACCCCGCAAGCAGCCCCTGAAAATAACAACACGGTGGCTCATGGATCCCACTTCATCGTCCCCATCCTCATTGACATTGAGAGGCAACAACTCCCTTGTTCAGCGATGTTAGACTCCGGGGCGGGAGGCAACTTCATAGACCTAACCTTCGCCTGCGAAAAGAACATTCCACTGACAATCAAGGCAGCCCCTGTTGACCTGGAAACCGCCGACGGATCCCCACTCTCCTCAGGGCCGACCACTCACGAGACCACTGAACTACAACTCCTCATAGAACCCGATCACCGCGAAAAGATCCACTTCTCGCTGATCACCTCCTCGAAGTTCACTTCCGGTGATCTTGGGCATCCCATGGTTGGCCACCCCAGCCCCTCAGTGGACTGGGAAACCCGCTTCATATGGTTCCTGTCCGAGTTCTGCTCGCTAATTTGTTTCCACAAACCCGTCTTTCCACCCGAAGACACAACCATCTCAGAAATATCCGTCAACGATCTGCTACCCACTCAATTCCTCGAGTTCCAGGATGTCTACGACAAGAAAAGCGCAGACAAGCTGCCACCACACCGAACCCTACGACTGCCCTATAGAACTGTTGCCCGGGGCCGAAATACCCTTTGGCAGTATCTACCCCCTCTCAGAGCCTCAACTCAAGTCTCTGAAAGAGTACCTGGACGAGGAACTGAGGAAGGGGTTCATCTAGCCCTCTACCTCCCCCGCGGGAGCCCCCTTTTTCTTCGTAGAGAAAAAAGACTCCTCCCTGCGTCCCTGCATAGACTACAGAAAGCTTAACGACATAACCGTAAAGAACCAGTACCCGCTCCCACTGATTTCAGAACTCCTCGAGAGACTCCGGGCAGGAAGATCTTCACTAAACTCGACCTTCGAGGGGCCTACAACCTCGTCCGAATCCGCCCTGGTTATGGTCACTTCGAGTACCTGGTCATGCCTTTCCGAATCTGCAATGCTACCGCCACCTTCCAGCACTTCATTAACGACATCCACAGGGACATGCTGAATCTGTTTGTAGTCGTTTACCTGGACGACATCTTGATCTTCTCTGAAGACCTCGAGCAGCACCGCAAACATGTCCGCAGGGTACTGCAGAGACTCCGACAGAACTCTCTCTATATCAAGCTAGAAAAATGCGAGTTTGAGCGAACCACCACTCAGTTCCTCGGATACATCATCTCCCCAGAGGGCCTAAGTATGGACTCGGGGAAGATCCAAGCCGTGATGAACTGGCCCATTCCGAGAAACGAGAAGGAAATACAAAGATTCATTGGCTTCGACAACTTCTATCGGAAGTTTATCCGGAACTTCTCCAAGGTCATAACACCAATCACCCAACTCACCAAGAAGGCAGTCCCCTTCTCCTGGACACCCGAGGCCCAGGAGGCCTTCACCAGGTTGAAACTCCTCTTCACTTCTGCTCCAATCCTAATCCACCCGAACCCTGAGCTGCCATTTACAGTCGAAGTGGATGCATCAGACTCCGCAGTGGGGGCAGTTCTGTCACAATGGACAGGGGAGAAGATGCTACTACGCCCGTGCGCATATTTCTCCTGCCAGATGTCCCCCTCCGAGAAGAACTATGACATCAGGAACAAACTACTGGCGATCAAGGATGCCTTCTCCGAGTGGAGACACCTGCTGGAGGGAGCCACCAACCCCATAATCGTACTAACTGACCACAAGAACCTCGAGTTCATCCGCAGCGCTAAGAGACTCTCAGCCAGACAGGCCAGATGGAGCCTATTCTTTTCCCGCTTCAACTTTCTCATCACCTATCGCCCCGGATCAAAAAACGGCAAGCCTGACGCCCTCTCCAGAATGTTTTCCGAGCCCTCACAGAGTAACAAGGGCCAAAACAACATCCTACCCGAGAGAAGGGTCGTAGGGGCCACCTACTCTAAAGAACTCCTGGGCACAATCAAAGAAGGATACGAAAATGACCCCTTCCTCGCCCATCCCACAAGGAATGTCAGCCTTATGTTTAAGAACGGTCATTAGTTTCATCAGGGCCTACAACTGCATGTACCAGAAATCGCACGGCTTGAAGTGCTCCAACTCAACCATGACTCCAAGCTGGCCGGCAATTTGAGCACAAGGAAGAGAGGTACATCTCCTCATGCATGGTCTGTGCCCGCAATAACACTCCTCGTTCCTCTCCCGTGGGTCTGTTAAAAACCCTCCCGATTCCCTCCCGCCCCTGTGGCTTGATCTCCATGGACTTTGTGATAGACCTTCCTCCTTCAAAAGTGATGAACACCATCCTGGTTGAGGTCGACCGCCTCACCAAGATGGCCCATTTTATCCCCTACAAAGATCTACCCACCGCCAAACAGATGGCTGATCTTATTCTCAGACAGGTCTTCAGGCTGCATGGGATCCCGGACGACGTGGTCTCGGACCGAGGCGTACAATTAGCCTCAAAGTTCTGGAAGAACTTCTGCCTGGCGCTCGGGGTTAAAGTGAACCTGTCCTCCGCTTTCCACCCTCAGTTAAACGGGCAGACGGAGAGAACTAATCAGACCCTAGAGCAGTACCTACGCTGATTCAGCCCCCACCTGCAGGATGACTGGCTTGACCATCTCCCCACGGCCGAGTTCGCCTACAACAATGCTGATCACAGCTCAACCAAGCACAGCCCCTTCTTTGTTAACACAGGCTCGCACCCGGTGTTCATTCCCCACCTACCCGTCGCCTCCACCCTCCCAGCAGTGGCCGACTGCCTAAAAACCCTACAGGAGGCACAAAAGAAGATTATAGACAACCTCCAGCTCACCCAGAGGCGCTTTAAACAGGGAGCAGACCGCGCAAACCCACCCCGGGCTTCCATGTGGGAGACAAGGTGCGGCTGTCCACCAGGAACCTC
Source organism: Bufotes viridis (assembly GCA_033119425.1). NCBI lineage: Eukaryota > Metazoa > Chordata > Amphibia > Anura > Bufonidae > Bufotes > Bufotes viridis. The sequence goes on along the minus strand of JAKVIS010000525.1, from coordinate 18,281 downwards.
AGATTGAAGGTCCCCTCCAAAAAGTTGGCTCAAAGATACATGGGTCTGTTCCGCACAAATCAACGAGGTCACATTCCGGCTCGACCTTCCGGAGTCCATTAGGGTGCACCTTGTCTTCCATTGCTCCCTCCTCAAGCCATACGTGGAGAACACCTTCACAGGCCGCCACTCACCCCCTCCACCACCCATAAGGGCACAGGGTAAAGAAGAATACGCTGTAGCAAAGATCCTCGACTCCAGGATCCACCGGGGAAGACTACAATACCCCCCGAGGATAACTCCTGGGAGCCAGAAGAAAACGTCCACGACCCCAGATAGGTAAAAGAGTTCCACCAACGGCACTCCTGTAAGCCTGCCCCCCCTGTGGTGCCCGGAGGTCACCTTGGAAGGGGAGGGAGTACTGTCAGGATTTGAACCCGTGGCCAGCCACATCCGAGGCTGTAGCTCTGCTTACTAGTCACAGTCTTGCCAAGCCTTGCTCATCACCCTTGATTCCCCACACCTGGTACTTCCCTATATAAGTCCAGCCCCTTGCACTCCAGCTTGCTGATTATTGAGCTCCTGAGCCTTGATCAAGCTTCTCCTCATCTGCGCCTCTTGCTACTATCGTAAGTCCACTGCTGACCAGGAATTGACTACCGACTACTCTTCTGCGGATCCGGATTGTCTGACCACACTTACGTCCACCTGCCCTGACCCACCGCTTGCCAACTGACTATGCCTCTGCCAGACTTCCTGCCCTACTACCTGCCTGCGGTCCTTGCCACTGGGATCCACTCCTACCTCCAGCCAGCTGTCCTCTGACTTAGGTGAGCCTGTAGGATTGTTACAAACACATAATCTAGGGAAGAGGGGACACCCCTGTTGTGTACCTTTACGGATAGAGAAGGGACATGATAGGATCTCATTGGCCGCTACAGAGGCTAAATACATAGAGATTATGGCACTAAAATCAGATTTAAGGAGGTTAAATTTGCCCATGATCTGCCGCACAAATTCCCAGTTGACACTATCAAATGTCTTCTCGGCATCTGTGATGAGAAGGACTAGGGGTCATGCAGTTTGTTTGGAATGATAAATAATATTTAGGACTCTGGATGTGTTATCCCTACCCTTCCTCTCGTTTACAATCAAGATCCAGCATGTCCCTGTGGATGTAGCAAGCATCTTGGTCAATAATTTCAGGGCCATATTTAGTGGAGTGGTAGGGAGATAATTAGTGCAATGTGATGGGTCTTTCCTCTTCTTGTGGATAAGGGATATATGTGCTCTAGTTATAGCAGTGGATAAGAGGGTGCAATTAAGTGATTGGTTGCAGATTGTTAATAAATGTGGTAGTAGGGTTTGTTGGCATGAAGTGTAATAAGTAATAAGCAGGCCATCTGGCCCTGGGTATTTTCCTTTAGGAGACTGAGGCATGACAGATGACTATTTGCTTGCAGTAAATGTTAGTGCTGGGAGTGAAAATGATTGAAAAAAGTTGTTAAAAGAAATGGGGAAGGGGGAGGTGTGGAGAGCTGAGAAGAGTCAGCCAAGTTATAGAGACAAACTCTTCTCGCTTCCCCTCTCCTGCGTGCTCCCCTCCGGTCAGCAGCTGGCGCACGGGGTGAAGAGCAAACAAAAGTTAGTCAGAGAGTTCCCGTGTGATGTCACACTTGTAACTACAGATGCCTCCAACAGTAAAGGCGGCAGGAGAGGGGAAGTGAGAAGACCCAGTGATTTAACATCAGCACTCGGGAGAGAATAAGAGAAGAGAATTACCTGCACTAAATCACCAATGATCTTTGGAACATCAGAGATAGGTGAGAACTTATAATATACAAATTTTGACTACATGTACCAATATGAGAGAGTCCTTATTAGTTATATACTAACTTTAACCCTATACATAGATAGAAGTAAGTGTATTTATCAGTGCGGGGACCCAGTTAACCCTTGATTACCTGTTAGTAGAATTGAGCGGACACCTGGAAGTTCGGGTTCGAAGGGTTAGGCCGAACTTTACAAAAAATATCGGGTTTGGGACCCGAACTTGACCCGAATTTTACCCCGAACCCAAGTGAAGTCAATGGGGACCCAAACTTTTGGAAAGCCACAGCAGTTGGCACCTGTGTTTCGTCATCATCAGAGACGTGCTGCTGTGGTATTCCCATGTCCTCATCCTGCAACATAAGTGGTTGGGTGTCAGTGCATTCAATGTCTTCCACTTCTGGGGCAGGGCTATGTGGGTGGCCCAGGCAAACCCTGCCAGCAGAGTCATCAATAAACATTTCGTTTATTTTTTGGGTGATTATCTTAGGTAGGGACTCATTTTTTTGCAACATGAGGTGATTGCTTGATCAGTACTATTTTCGAGTACATACGGCTTTTTCATCGCTTGGTATTACAATTTTTGTGATGTAAGGTGACAAAAAATAGATTTTCTGGCTCATTTTTTATATATATTTTTTTAAGGTGTTCACCTGACAGGGTATATAATGTGATATTTTTATATAGCAGGTTGTTACAGATGCAGAAATACTTAATTTGTCTTTTTTTTTTTTTTTTTTTGGTTTGGTACTATTACGACTTTTTGGGGTACAAATAACTTTTTGATCGCTTTGCATTAAACTTTTTGTGATGTAAGGTGACAAAAAAATGTCTCTTTTGGCAGAGTTCTTTTATGGTGTTCACCTAATGGAGTGGATCATTTGATATAATTTGATATTTTTATAGAGCTGGTCATTACGGATGCCGTAATGTCTATTATGTCTGTTTTTGCCACAAAGGATCCAGATTTCCGTCCGAGAGCTAAACCGAGACATCCACGTGCCTCATATTGATCCCACCGGAGTGTGTATGTAGCTACTGAGGCAGCTTACCATTGAGCAACATCAGGAGGCCCCTAGAATTCCTTATGGGCCACCACCAGATGATCCAGCTCCACCAGTAGAAATATCCCTTGTTGGTCCTGAGTCCACTGTGCCGAGTATTATTATGCATAACCCTTTGCTTATGTAAGTTATGTGTGGTTATCTAAGTGACATGATAGTACTTTGCAGTATTGAGATATATATATATATATATATATATATATATATTGTGGGGAATTGCTCTGGTAGACAGGCTTGCGGACGCAGTATAGAGGCAAGGTACACAGTTCTTCATTGACACAATTATTCAACCCCTTAAAGACGACCACTCCTAAGAACAGAGGTTCATTCAAATGTTTTCAATCAGGTATTGAAAACCCCTGTGGATGTCAAGGAGCAGCAATCAAGCATAATAAGCACCAATTAGGCAGATGTAAAATGACTGTGATACTCAGATCCTTCTAGACATTTACTGGTGTGTTTACAGACATGGTGAAGTCAAGAGAATGGTCCAGGAAGACAAGAGAAGAGGTGATTTCTCTTCACAGGAAGGGCAATGGCTATAAGAAGATTGCAAAGATGTTAAACATACCAAGAGACACCATAGGAAGCATCATTCGCAAGGCCTATGAAGAAAAGAACACCATGCCTACTGTGAAGCATGGCGGGGGGTCAATCATGCTTTGGGGCTGTTTTGCTTCTACAGGTACAGGGAAGCTTCAGCGTGTGCAAGGGACCATGAATTCTCTTCAGTACCAGGAGATATTGGATGAAAATGTGATGCAGTCTGTCACAAACCTGAGGCTTGGGAGACGTTGGACCTTTCAACAGGACAATGATCCCAAGCATACCTCCAAGTGCACTAGAGCATGGTTGCAGATTAAAGGCTGGAACATTTTGAAGTGGCCATCGCAGTCACCAGACTTAAATCCGATTGAGAACCTCTGGTGGGACTTAAAGAAAGCAGTTGCAGCGCGCAAGCCTAAGAATGTGACTGAACTGGAGGCTTTTGCCCATAAAGAATTGGCAAAGATACCCGTAGATCGCTGCAAGACACTTGTGTCAACCTATGCTTCACATTTAAAAGCTGTTATAACTGGAAAAGGATGTTGTACTAAGTACTAAGATTGAATGTCACTTGGGGGTTGAATAAAACTGATAATGATGTGAGCACAGAAAAGACATTTGTGGTTATTTCATTATAAATGTTATGTTATATTTGTCTGACTTACAAGGGCCTCTTTGATTTAATTGTAAACAAGATGACTGAAATGATCAAAATCAATGTCAAACTGGGCAAAACACTCAATTTCAGTGGGGGTTGAATAATTTTGAACACAACTGTATAGTTCAGTATTTATCCATCTTGTGCTTGATGGCCTTTGAGAAAGCAAGCAGATATTGATGGCTGTGTTCTAAAGACTCGACTCCACCTCTAATCTGGAAGATGTCAGCTTTGATCTAGCTGAGCTCTGATGCCATGGATGCCAAGACACAATCTGTGGTTATATTAAGAAAACCAATATTCAGAAATAAATTTCTGCCCCCCCCCCCCCTGTAATATTTTTATATGAATGAAATAAAATCATGTTATTTTGTGTAATTATTGGACACATTTTGTACTGTTTTTCTAGCGTTGAGCGAGCACCAAAGTGATCGGGTGCTCTGGCTGAACACATCGGAATGCTTGTGTGTTCTAACGAGCACCCAAGCACAATGTAAGTCAATCAATAAAAATTTCGGACAGCACACCAAGTATGGTTTTTGATTAAATTAATTTTATTCAGCCGGATATTGCCACTTTTCAGGCTTACATGTTATGCCCTTCATCAGGCTAGTACATAAAGATAAAACAAAGAAGTATAGATCAATCATATAGTACCGCAAGGGCACAGGCGAGCATAAATAAGTGAGAAATCAAAAATGAATGCGTTATAACAAAAAAAAAAAAAAACTGCAGACAAGGCTTGTTTCTGGCAAGCTTTGGCATACCAGTACAGACGGACACATGTAGTGCGGGAAAGATATACTTTGGTAATATATTGAGGCCCCACCTGTGTCTGTAGTATTTGTCATGCCAATTAAGACTGCAACACTGGTATATTGCAGTAGTCATTATGGCATTTGATAAAGTACTGAACATTTATGTAATATATGTATCCCCAACTTGGGACATAATAATGCAATAAGTCTATATAGCACATTTAGCATATAGCGTATATTCACATGTAGTACCCATATGCGCTAGCATAGGGCGCTAATAACATCAAACATTGGATCGCTCAAATCTAATGCCCTATAGTTTGCACGAGCAGAGCTCATTAGGAGTGCTCAAATATAGTGCCCTGAGAATCGCGTAGGCTAAGGCAGTGTTTCCCAACCAGTGTGCCTCCAGCCGTTGCAAAACTACAACTCCCAGCATGCCAGCACAGCAAAAAGCTGTCCGGGCATGCTGGGAGTTGTAGTTTTGCAACAGCTGGAGGCACAGAGTGGGTTGAATACAAACAACAGCAGTGGAGATAAATCATACAGCTTGAAGGAGAAGTTGCGGTATTCTTTACCTAAATTCCATATGCTTCTATATGGGGAGCCGGCATGACCTCTGGTGTAGCGGTTTGTATTAAATGTCGGGTCCCCGTGCGCGATTGGTGCCCGTTTTTGGGTTGGCGGGGAGCAAAGGTGGAGGCTATCCCTCTATAGGCCATAGTTTCGGTCATTCAATTTAACTCGGACCAAAGTGCCGAGTAAGATGGTCCCGCGGGATTTACAAAACCGTGCGTGCACCTAAGACCAGAGCAGGTCACTCAAGTTATCTATATGCGCTTGCACTGTAAGAAAGCGCGCCCATCATGATATTCGCAGTTCGAGGGGACATAGCGCATGATTGCAGGCTCTAGATGCTGGCGATGTTATAACATGCCACTGTGCATGCGTGGGCTCATACAATTGTGGCCATATTGGAAAAGGGCTATTGTCCTTAGGATAAGGAAGGCAAAAATAGGCTGGAATAAGGGAAGCACTGTATTTAGGATAGAAAGCCTACAATCCGGCCACCATTAGGTGCAAATGAAGCTATGCAATTTAATACAGATTGTAGGCTTGTAAAATTGTATATGCATGAATGACAGAGGTACTGTAAATAGAACATTAATGTATATGTCACATTGGCAGACATAATGGGTACGTAAAGAGTACATTAGAACCATGGTAATAGGCCATTACTTTTAATATATAGATAGTAATGGCAGGGTACATTAGTAAAAAACCTTGTTCAGTAGTTGGATCATAGTGTGTGCTTAGCGAGTGTCCCCACTTCGCTATTAGACGACACCCGACCTATAGAAGAAGAAGACATAGATATTAGAGACTGAAATACATTATTCCCAACAGTATTCTTTATTCAAGCCGAAGGGATGGAGGGTATTATATTAATACGTCTTATCCAGGCCATCTCTCTATCCTGAAGAACGGCCTCACGGTTTCCACCACGACGTACGGGTGGAATCCAGTCAATGACCTGATATCAGAGTTGACTCACAGAATGTTTGTGAGAGTTGAAATGTTCTACCAAAGGTGCGTCTATTTTTTGTTTGCGTATGTTTGACTTGTGTTGTCCTTCACCCTTTGTGTAGTTTCTCCTACGTAGCCTAAGCAGCATGGGCATTTAATTAAGTATACGGCAAAGGTAGTCAGGCAAGAGAAGTGTCCCAGTATATTACATTTTTTGCCAGTTGAGGGATGTGTGAAAGTAGGGCCTTTAGTCACATTCCCACAATGGGCGCATGTCAAACAGGGGTATGTACCCTTAACTGGGGTCCCCATGATGGTGGACTGTATATTGTGAGGACGGTTAGAGCCAATATCGGATTTAACCAAAGGGTCACTTAGGTTCCTCCCTCTTTTGTGTGACATTAAGGGTTTGTGTATGAAAATGTTCGGGAAGTTCATGGCCAGTATGTGCCAGTGTTTGAAGATGATGTCTTTAATGTCTTTACTCAGGTGAGAAAAAGTCGTGACACATGGTATACGTTTGTCACACTTATTGGTGAGATTTTTTGGGGCTAATGAATTAGCTCGAGTTAATCCTTGGACCTGCTGTTCATATCTATCGAGTATTTGTTTAGGAAAACCTCTTCTGAGAAATCTATCTGACATTTCTTTGAGTCTAGTATATATCATAGATTCGTCAGATACAATTCTCTTTACCCTCATCAATTGCAAACGAGGTAATGATTGAACCTGGCCCAGGGGGTGGAGGCTGTTAAATCTTAAAAGATTATTTCTGTCCGTGGGTTTTTTGTATAGGTCTGTGAACAATATGCCATCACTCACCTTGAGGAGAACATCGAGGAAGGAAATTTCTGTTTGGCTGCAACTCAGGGAGAGAGAGATGAATTCTGTACTAGTTGTGATCAATTCATGGAAAGACGTCAATTCATCCTCAGAACCTTGCCAAATACAGAAGATGTTGTCTATAAAACGTAACCAACATTTTAAATATTTCTGAAAACGAAGGTTAGTGTACACAAATTTCTCCTCAAAGTAGTTCATGTAAATGACCGTGAAAGTGGGCGCCATATTGCAACCCATCGCGGTCCCAGAGATTTGCAGATAGAACTGATCCTCAAATAATATGGCATGTTATAATATCGCCAGCATCTAGAGCCTGCACGCATGCAGGGTTAGCCTCCACCTTTGCTCCCTGCCCACCCAAAGGCGGGCACTAATCGCGCACGGGTACCTGACATTTAATACAAACCTCTACACAAGCGGTCATGCCGGCTCCCCATATAGAAGCATATGGAATTTAGGTAAGGAATACTGCAACTTCTCCTTCAAGCTGTATGATTTATCTCCACTGCTGTTGTTTGTATTCAGCCCACTCTGCTTTAGCCCTTAGCCTATGCTATTCTCAGGGCACTATATTTGAGCACTCCTAATGAGCTCTGCTCGTGCTAGTTATAGGGCATTAGATTTGAGCGATCTAATGTTTGATGTTATTAGCGCCCTATGCTAACGCATGTGAATATACGCTATATGCTAAATGTGCTATATAGACTTATTGCATTATTATGTCCCAAGTTGGGGATACATATATTACATAAATGTTCAGTACTTTATCAAATGCCATAATGACTTCAGCAATATACCAGTGTTGCAGTCCTAATTGGCATGACAAATACTACAGACACAGGTGGGGTCTCAATATATTACCAAAGTATATTTTTCCCGCCCTACATGTGTACGTCTGTACTGGTATGCCAAAGCTTGCCAGAAACAAGCCCTGTCTGCCCGTTTTTTTGTTATAACACTGCATTTACTTTTGATTTCTCACTTATTTATGCTCGCCTGTGCCCCTGCGGTACTATATAATTGATTTGTACTTCTCTGTTTTATCTTTTATGTACTAGCCCGATGAAGGGCAAAACATGTAAGCCAGAAACGTTGCAATGCCCGGCTGAATGAAATTAATTTAATCAAAAACTATACTTGGTGTGCAGTCCGAAATTTTGATTGATTGCCTAAAGAACCCCTGAGGTGGAGTCAGGGACTACAAGTGACGAGCACCCATCCCCATGCCAGTGATCTGCTGAGTGCTGTGATCCTCTAAGAATTACGACAATGTAAGTCAATAGGAGAAACCCATACACCCCCTGCTCAGTAGAGGAGATGGTTTCTGGTTCCCTAAAAAACTGCCCGCTTTTTCGGATCTGAGTTTTCACAATTGTGAAAACTCAGATCCGATGGTATATTCTAACCCTGAGGCATTCCCATGGTGATGGGGAGGCTTGAAGTTAGAATATACCATCGGATAGAATGGAGGGCGCACCACTGCCCACCAATGCAAACAGTGTAGAAACATTCTCGGCACCCGACTTCTGACAGGGAGCTGCCATCCGCGCAAATAATCAGAGTTTTCTCTGATCCGATGGTATATTCTAACTTCAAGTGTCCCCATCACCTTGGGAATGCCATCGGATCTGAGTGTTCACGATCGTGAAAACTCAGATCCGAAAAAACAGGCTTCCGAGTAGAGGGTGCCTGGGGTTCTCCCATTGACTTATATTGGCACACCATCAATGGCACACGAGCTCATGCAGTGTTTGGCCGAATACTCAGCTGAACACGAGCATAGCGAAGCTCGAGTCGAACACCAGTTTGAAAATTTTCAGTGGTAGTAGCACACCATAGTTCTCTGTTGCTAACTGGTAGTCGATTAGATTATTATTTTGGATATAGTGAATGGCATTGTTGACCTTTTGCTTGTCAGTGTATAGCTGAGATGACAAGTAAGCAATAAGGTCCACAATGTTTTGAACTTTTGACTTTCAGGCTCCAAATCTCACCATCCATTACAGCTTCAAACGTGTTACTACTATCTTCTTATAGACAATCATCTTGGCTATCTCATAAATAAATTAAATTTACAACTATTTAGCATATGGTTAGTCATGCAGATTCTTGTCATGTAACTGCACTGTTACTGTTTTGCTTCTAAAATATTCTAAATATTATTTTTTATTTTGTAAATCCACTTTTGGCTTTCAACACCACCTGAATTTTTCTGGGCATGCTCTCGTTCAGATTCAAGCATGTCTCGACTAAAATCTGTTCTCAGGTCCTCTTCTACAAGTTCTTAATCTTGGCGTATACTGCGTAAACTCACTAGAGTACAAATACAGCTTTTTGTTTAATTGGGTTGAGGTCTGGGGACTGTGGAAATCTTCTTCATGGATGGTCCTGGATTCGAACGAGTGACCATTTGCTTGGGAATCAACCTAATAACACACTAAGTTATAAGGAAATGTGAGAACAGGTTGAAATCACAGCAGGAAAAAAAAACAGGCCATGGCCGTTGAGTTACCAGTGCCTTAAAAAGGTGGCATTATATAGCTGTTGTTTCATCCTCGAAACAAGCTCAAGGTTTCCTCCAGTTTTCAAATCCATTGCCCTTCACTTCAACTGCTAAACGCCAGAGTGGGTTAATGGTCTTAATCACAATGAACTGATGATATATTTGTTAGTAAGCTGCTCTGTCTGAATGACATAAGCATATGTACAGGCATATGTGACATTAAGGGCATGTCTCCTTTATAAGTATAAATAGTCCTTCCTATTTCTTCGCTTGATCAAAAGGATGCTGTATATGATCTGTGTAAAAACATTTATATGGCGAAAAAAAGTTTTAGAAAAAAATACTTCATAAATCCCATTTACAAGATTAAAAAGTCTAAATGGTCATTAATGTAGGGCCTATATATGATTCAAGCTAAAGGTATGTCCATCAGCCATAAGGTGTTCCTTTCCTTTTGGGTCTTGCTCTATAGCCAGGCTACAGAGTATTGTTTAAATCAAGGTATTTTCTAACACAGGAGAGACAATAAATATTGATCTTCATTTTCTCTGTTTACTGTACGGTTTATAAAATTATGATCTATAAATGATGCAATTGTGAAAAAAAAAAAAGTGCAGCACATCTAAACTTATACATGCCTCTTTGTGCTTCATACTGTAGAACAATTTTTGCCCCTTTTATCCAGTAATTTTTTGTGGTAGCCTTAAACTGTCCAATTAGTACTTTTTGTTAATCCGATCTTTTGGCCATGGTTGTACCTGTGCCCCCATGTAATGACTAATTCATTTCATTGTTAGGAAAGCTGTCAGGCTATTCTGGCAAAAATCAGTCTGCTGGATCTCTCAGGATTTGGTTATGCCAAATTCCCATTGACTGAAATGAGGTTTGACGGGGATCCGGCCATTTTCCGACAGAAATGTTAGGTTTCAACTGGACAAAAAACATTTCACGCAACATTTTTTTGTCTGAATGACAGCTCTCATTTGCGCCAGATATCCTGAATAGAGATTTGCACTTAGCCTAACACTTCTCTAGGAAAGAGACATACAAACTGGTCTCTTTTTTAAGTTAATACTGTGTGTCTCTTGCCAACTCTGCAGTTCTCTCTGGGTACTGTAACTATTCAATAACAAAGCTGACCAGACAAACTTTACTTAGCTGATTGAGAGGCCTTTGTTGGGTTATTTTTTCTTCTGATGGAGGGTGCTGGTTATGTATGAGTAGTATTGCAGACCACTGAATGTTTATCTGTATGAAAATTGGCACATCTTACAGCTACTGGCTTCTGATCAACTTAGGAAAGCTAATTTCAATATCTTTCCCAGAAACCCAGGGGGGCATTGCCTAGCCTACAATACTCTGCAGTCTGCACATATACTATGCATACCAGGCTCTCTCTGTAATGAGAAATACAGTGCCAGACTATTTCTTCCTCTCTCAATATGAAGCACAAAAAAGTTTGGGTTTTTCATGAATTGATTTGCTCATCCTTATTATGAATGTCAAATAACTAAATGTTTTTGTAATGCACTTATATTTCTGCTTTACAAAAAAAAAGCACTTGAAGTTTAGGTATGTATAGCATTTTACAATCCATACACTTGCACACTGCTGACATGTGAGCAGTGTATGGATTCCATTGTGAGGCCACAGGTAGTGACGTACAGGCAGGCGCATACATTGCTTGAATGGCACATCATATTGCTGGTCCTTCCTGTTCCCGATCTACAGTACTCAAGCCTGGCATAGCACATTATTCACTGCGTTCCACAGTAGAATTCTTAAACTTTGATAGACATCTGAACTTCAGATGCCTATTTTGTAGGTAAAACAGAAACATAAATAAATGCAGTATAGTACAAAAAATAATTATATGATATTTACAATAGTTTTTAATAAAATAGTTTTAAAGGTTTAGATACACTTTAAGCTTTCTTATCAGAACTCACCTGCGTATATCCATACATACCCAATAACTGGGCCATTGGTAGGGTGGTGGAAGACCTTAGATCCCCAATAAAACCGGAAACTTTGCCATTGTCCATACATGAATAATTTGGAGCAGTTACTGAGTGTCCGGACATTATCTGCAGAACGTCCTTTATAACTTTATTCACATCACCACATGAATCATACAGATGATATCCCAGCGTGATATTTGGCAGAATGTCTGGATCATTGTTAATATTGTAGATGGCAAATATAAAAGTCAAGAGATATCTGTATTCTTTAAATTCAGGTCTGTACAAAACACAAGAGATTTGTTCTGATGTTCTAAAACTGAACATTTAGTTCAACGTTTAACCTTTGTTTAACCAGCATGGATAATGCACTCTAAAGGACTCTAGCTCTCATTCCGTGACATACTTTTTCTGCATGACGCATGGACAGCATCCATGAAATTAGTGGCTGGAGTGGTGCTGAATTAAAGAGCGTTGCTCCTTCCAAATTCTGGATTAATAAAATTTTGCATAGTTGAACAGACAATCAGATAAATATTTGATACCGTATAATATGTACTAACTGGGATATTGACAATCAGGAGAGGAAGTCCATACATTTCAGATGGTGCAATAGCATGACACTTTCCTAAATCTAATATTGGGATACACTTGGGAAACAGACTTGGGATATGAAAAGCCTCACATTTTGCTGAAATCTGTCAGCAAATAACTTTGGTTTCCTGCCTTCCAGCCAACAAGTGCTTCATAAAGTAGTTACGTTGAACAGAATGTATGATTTCAGGAACAGAGGGGAGAGTGGAGCCCTTACTTTCTAGGTATGTGTGACCTATTCATGGTAAAAATATAAGAGATCAAATAGCCATCAATCACTAAAAGTTGGTCTAATCCTTGAGATAAGAGGACAAAAGGTGATCAATCCTCTATTCAATTACCCTGAATTAAGCAGTGAAAAGACAGCCAAAATTGACGGAAAGAGCATATGGCTGAAGAGTTAGTGTAGATTTTTACAATTTGCTAGGGAGTAGGGGATCACCTATGCAAGATTTTACAGGTGGTTTCAAAATGATTACCCTATTGGGATCTTCCATGGATTATGTTAAGGAGGTTATTCGGGAATTTCATACAGATGACCTATCTTTAGGACGGGTCTTACGTATAAGACTGGCAGGGAGTCCTAGTTGGAGAAGAAAAAATCGAAGCTGACGAAGTTAAATTCGTTTTGAATTTCATGAAAAATGTTATTCTGAACGAATATGAATTTCCTCGCGCTTCGTGGTAACGAATCACAATTTTTCCTAACATGGCAGCTAAAATAGCGGCTACATGTGAGAGGACATGGGGCAAGGAATTCTGGGAAGGTGGGATTACCCATAATACCATGCATTCAACCAATCAGCAGCCAGCCCAGCGGCCATCTTAGATTCTGTCATTCACCATCGTACTTTGTTCAGGGACAGATATTTATGCAGGCGCTAGGGAGAGTGAAAGTAAACCTCATTGTGAAAAAAGAGTGTTTTCATAAGTGCTTGAGGATAGGGAGGAATCATTTCACATCATCTAAGTGCAGGGACAGACATTTCAGGCGCTAGGGAGAGTGATAAAAAAAGCATCATTATGAAAAACAAAGCGGTTTTATAAGCGCACAATAAGGATAGGGAGGAAACATTTCACAGCAACTTAGTGCAGGGGATAGGGAGAGTCATACAGAAAACATCACAGGGAAAAAAATACGATTTACAAGTGCAGGGAAAGATTGTTTGGGGATCCAAATAGCCAATATACAGCTCTGTCATTCCAGAAATTTGTTGTAGGGGTGCAAGTGTTATGTTGAAAAGCATTTAGTGGCTTATATGTGTAGAAAAAGAGAAATATGTACTCTGTTCACTTCTAAAGCTATATATGGTGAAAGTATTTAGTGCCCTATTATAGAACAATAGACAATGTTCACATTTGATGTTATTTGTGCTAAAAACATTTGTCAGTTCAGTACAATACGAGAAAAAAATGCTGTTCACATTTGGTGTTATTTGCTCTAAAAACATTTAACCTCTTAAGGACGAAGGGCGTACATGTACGCCCTTCGTCCGCACTTTAAAGATGGAGCGGAGCGGGCGCCCGAGCTGCGGGTAAAAGCTTGATTCATCAAGCTGACACCCGCAGCTCATGTCCACGACCGGCAGCGATGCCGATCGCGGACATTTAACCCTCAGATGCCGTGGTCAATCCTGACCACGGCATCTGATCAGCGCAAAACCGAAAGTTTCACTTTCGGTTTTGCTCCAGCTCCCTGATGGCCACAAGGGGAGCCGGGCATCATGTAGTACCCTAGGTTTCTGTGAATGAAACCTAGGGTACTACACAGTATTCCCTATGGAGCCTATGACTGTAATAGGCTCCATAGAATATACTGATTTTCTCATATATTCCAATGCTATTGCATTGGAATATATGAGAATAGCAATCTGATGATTGCATCTTATAGTTCCCTATGGGAACTATAAGAAAGTGGTAAAAAAAAAAAAAAGTTTAAAAAATAAAAATTAAATAAAAAATATAAAAATTCAAATCACCCCCTTCCCCAAAATGAAAATAAAATAAATAAAAAAATAAAAAATTACACATAATGGGTGTCGCAATGTGTGAAAACGCCCATACTATAATAATATTAAAAATATTCACCATACGGTAAACATAAAAACGGAAAGAAAGCATCCAAATGGCTAATTCGCCATTTTTGGACGCTTCATTTCCTAAAAAAAAATGAATAAAAAGTGATCAAAACATCATACGCACCCCATAATGGTATCAATTAAAAGTTCAGATTTCCCCGCAAAAAATGAGCCCCTACACTGCTCCATACGCATAATTACAAAAAAGTTATAGGGGTCAAAACATGGCGACAAAAAAATAAAATAAAAAAATTCCCACTTTTAATTTTTTTTTTAGAAAAACTATACATATTAGGTATTGCCGGATTCGTATTGACCTGAAGAATAAAATTAACCAGTCAGTTTTATCGCAAATCGAACGTTGTAATTTAAAAACCCGTAAAACTGTGGTGAAATTGCTTTTTTTTTGCAATTTCACCCCATTTGGAATTTTTTCCCGTTTCCCACTACATCACATGCAAAAATAAATGGTAGCGTTAAAAAGTACAACTTGTCCCGCAAAAAATAAGCCGTCATATGGCTATGTGAGCGGAAATATAAAAATGTTATGGCTTTTGGAAGGCAGGGAGCGCAAAACAAAAACGCAAAAATCCCAAAACCCCCGGTCCTTAAGGGGTTAATGTCAGTTCAGTAGAATACAAGAAAAATAGACAATGTTCACATTTGTTGTTGTTTGCACTAAAAGCGTTTATTTTCATATTTCTGTATAATTCGAGAAAAATAGACGCAGTTCACATTTAGGGTTATTTGCGCTAAAAACATTTATTGTCATATTTCAGTACAATATGGGAAAATATCACGTTTGCTTGTATTTGCGCATAAATAATTCAGTGGCGTATTTCAGTCCTATACGAGAAATATATAAGCAGGTCATTTTTGTTGTTATTTACGCTAAAATCATTTAGTATCATATTTCAGTCCAATACAAGAAATATATTTGGGGCATTTAGGGGTGTTTTTATTTGCTTTTAATTTATTTAGTTCAGCAAAATTTATGTCAGAGAAGTGCCAGGCCCTGCACAGAGGAGTGGCAGAGGCCTAAATGTTTCTGACGTGGGCACAGGTCACAGTAGAGTAAGGCCTCATGCACACGACCGTATGTGTTTTGCGGTCCGCAAACCGCAGATCCGCAAAACGCGAAAGCTGCTCCGCGTTCCATTCCATAATTTACGGAATGCGGCCCACTGTAGAAATGCCTATTCTTGTCCGCAAAATGGACAAGAATAGGACATGCTCTATTTTTTGGGCGGGGCCATGGAACAGAGCAACAAAGGGAATGGGTCTGTGTCCGAGCCACAAACTATGCTGCTCGGACGTGGACCAAAACAACGGCCGTGTGCATGAGGCCTAAGAGGGCATGGCAGCAATAGTCACAGCGAGAGGCCTGAGCTCGTGGTGTCATCTAGCATTTGAGTCTTGACCATCAACCCAGCAGTTCTTAAATGGTTAAATCCGTCATTAAGTTCATCGCAAGTGACCTCAGACAACCCCCAGCCAACAGTCGGTGGGTTCATCAGACACAACCCTTACTTGGCATGGCCCGTGAGCAGGTCCTGTGCCCTCACCTGTCCTGAACCTGCCTATGTCCTTTGCTGTTCTCTTAGCCAGAGAAGTTAAATATGCTGTGGGCTCAGCTCCACTATATAGCGAGGACAAGCTACTAGAGGCCAGTCAGAAGCTACTGCCCAGCCAAGATGTGGAGGACTCTGCACCTTTCAGAGAATTGATGGCTTTTGGCCAGCCGAGGTGGATAGTTCAAAGCCTTTAGTGACGTATTTTGGTGGCCAAACTAAATTTTATTCAGCTTTCAGCAATACGGTTATATGTGGTGAAATCTTTTTTGGACTTATTTTAGTGGCTAATCTAAATTTTATTCAGCTTTAAGTCATGCAGTTATATATGGTGACATCTTTTTAGACCTATTTCGGTGGCCAGTCTAAATTTTATTCAGCTTTCAGCCATGCGGGTCTGTATTTCGGTGGCCTAACTAAATTTAATTCTTCTTTCAGAGCTGAGGTTATATGCGGTGAAATCTTTATTCATGTATCTTGATGAACTTTGTGACTCTTCTGGGCTCAAAGCTATCTTGCAAGGTTTGTCTTCTAATTGTCTGTAGCTACTAGAGGCCTGTTCATGCCAAGCAGGCTCACTCAGAAGTATCTGGATCGATAAGCAGCCGATAACGCACTGACATCAATCTTGGCAGTATTTGTCTCTAGTAGTGATGAGCGAACATGCTCGGCCGAATATATGTTCGGTTCAAGCATCGCTATGCTTGGCACATGGCGGTACTCGACCGAGTACCGCATGTGCTCGAGTACGATGCTCGAGTCTCCGCCTCGCAAGTTTTGAGGATTTTATGCAGCCAATAACGGTGCAGGTCAGTAATACCCTCACTGTTATGCCAGTAGCCATGTTGGCTGCTGGCACTACAGTGATTGGCTGGCTGGAACGCTATACAGCACCCGATGCTGCATGTTTGTCTCAGATGTAGAAGTGAAAGACAGTGTAGGGAGCGATTTTTCCCAGTTTTTTTATTTAGAGAAAGCTTTTGCAAGACCCAAAAGTCCTTTTAACCACTTGAGGACCACAGGTTTATATCCCCCTAGTGACCAGGCCCTTTTTTACAAATCCACACTACACTACTTTCACCGTTTATTGCTCGGTCATACAACTTACCACCCAAATGAATTTTACCTCCTTTTCTTCTCACTAATAGAGCTTTCATTTGGTGGTATTTTATTCTTGCTGACATTTTTACTTTTTTTGATATTTTACTTTTTTTGATGAAATTTTTGCAAAAAAATGATATTTTTCACTTTCTGTTGGAAAATTTGTCAAATAAAACTACATTTCTCTACACATTTTTCACTAAATTCATTGTTCTACATGTCTTTGATAAAAAAAAAAATTCTATAAGTGTATATTTATTGGTTTGGGTAAAAGTTATAGCGTTTGAAAACTATGGTGCAAAAAAGTGAATTTCCGCAATTTGACTTTCTGAGCACCTGTCCTGTTTCCTGATGTGCTACAATGCCCAGACAGTAGAAACACCCCATAAATGACCCCATTTCGAAAAGTATACACCCTAAGGTATTCACTGAGTGGCATAGTGAGTTCATGGAAGTTTTTGTTTTTTGTCACAAGTTAGCGGATGGATTTTAATATTTTTTTCCAAAAATTTCATTTTTCACTAACTTGTGACAAAAAAATAAAAACTTCCATGAACTCACTATGCCCATCAGCGAATACCTTAGGGTGTCTACAAAATATCTCTGTAAATGACAACTTTTTCCATTTTTTTTATACAAAGTTGTCCATTTACAGAGATATTTCTCTCACCCAGTATGGGTATATGTAAAAATACACCCCAAAACACATTGCCCTACTTCTCCTGAGTACGGTGATACCACGTGTGTGACACTTTTTTGCAGCCAAGATGAGCAAAGGGGCCCTAATTCCCATGAGTACCTTTTGGATTTCACAGGGCATTTTTACGCATTTGGATTCTCACGATTTAGGGGCCCCTAAAATTCCAGGGCAGTAAAAATACCACACAAGTGACCCCATTTCGGAAAGAAGACACCCTAAAGTATTCGCTGAGGGGCATAGTGAGTTCATGGAAGTTTTTATTTTTTGGCACAAGTTAGCGGAAATTGATTTTTTTTTTTTTTTTTTTTTTTACAAAGTCTCATATTCCACTACCTTGTAACAAAAAATAAACTTTTACATGAACTCACCATACCTCACACAGAATACCTTGGGGTGTCTTCTTTCTAAAATGGGGACACTTGTGTGGTATTTTTACTGCCCTGGCATATTAGGGGCCCCTAAACGTCAGAAGCAGTTTGGAATCCAAATGCGTAAAAAATGTCCTGTGAAATCCTAAAGGTACTCATTGGATTTAGGGCCCTTTTGCGCATCTTGGCTGCAAAGGTGT
>JAKVIS010000524.1:0-65854 GCA_033119425.1 Bufotes viridis | reverse complement strand
CCAGTCTCAAAGATCTTCTGTCACCAACAGTCACGGGGACGTCCGTATGTCTCGGTATGCCCATGAAAGCCACTCTGTGGTCTCTTAATGCTGCTGAAACCTCACCACTCTGTGGTCTACTGATGCTGATGCCACTTCACCATTTTGAGGTCAACTCATGCTACTGCCACATCACTACTCTGTGGTCTCCTCATGCTACTGCTACCAACTCAACACTATGTCACTGGGCCACTCTGTGGTCTCCTCATGCTGCTGCTGCTACCTTAACACTATGTCAATAGGCCACTCGTGGTCGCCTCATGCTGCTGCTACATCACCACTCTGTGGTCTCCTCATGCTGCTGCTACCTCAACACTATGTCACTGGACAACTCTGTGGTCTCCTCATGCTACTGCCACCTCAACACTATGTCACTGGGCCACTATGTGATCTCCTCATGCTTCTGACACCTCAAAACTCTGTGGTCTCTTCTTACTGCTGCCACATCAATACTCAGTGGTCTCCTCAAGCTGCTGCCACCTCAACCCTATGTCAATGGGCCACTCTTTAGTCTTCTCATGCTGCTTTTACATCACTACTCTGTGGTCTCCTCATAGTGCTGCTACTTCACCACTGTGGTCTCCTCGTGCTGCTGCCACATCACTACTCTGTGGTCTCCTCATGGTGCTGCCATCTCCACACTATGTCAGTGGGCCACTTTGTGGTCTCCTCATGCTGCTGCTACCTCAACACTATGTCATTGGGCCACTCTGTGGTCTCCTCATACTCCTGCTACCTCAACACTATGTCACTGAGCCACTCTGTGGTCTCGTCATGCTTCTGCCACCTCAACAATATGTCACTGGGCATCTCTGTGGTCTCCTCATGCTGTTGCTACCTCAACACTATGTCACTGGGCCACTCTGTGGTCTCCTCATGCTGCTAGCTGCCTGAATACTATGTCAATGGGCCACTCTGTTGTCTCCTCATGCTGCTACCATATCACTACTCTGTGGTCTCCTCATGCTGCTGCCACATCACTATTCTGTGGTCTCCTCATGATGCTGCCACTTCACCACTCTGCTCTCTCCTCATGCCGCTGCCACATCAATACTCTGTGGTCTCCTCATGGTGCTGCCATCTCCACACTATGTCAGTGGGCCACTTTGTCGTCTCCTTATGCTGCTGCTACCTCAACACTATGTCATTGGCCACTCTGTGGTCTCCTCATGCTGCTGCCACCTCAACACTATGTCACTGGGCATCTCTGTGGTCTCCTCATGCTGTTGCTACCTTACCACTATTCAATGGGCCACTCTGTAGTCTCCTCATGCTGCTGCCACATCACTTCTCTGTAGTCTCCTCATGCTGCTTCCACTTCACCACTCTGTGTTCTCCTTATACTGCTTCCACATCATTACTCTGTGGTCTCCTCATGCTGTTGCTACCTCAACACTATGTCACTGGGCCACTCATGTGGTCTCTTCATACTGCTGCTGCCTGAATACTATGTCAATGGGCCACTCTGTTGTCCCCTCATGCTGCTACCATATCACTACCCTGTGGTCTCCTCATGCTGCTGCCACATCACTACTCTGTGGTCTCCTCATGCTGCTGCCACATCACTATTCTGTGGTCTCCTCATGATGCTGCCACTTCACCACTCTGCACTCTCCTCATGCTACTGCCACATCAATACTCTGTGGTCTCCTCATGGTGCTGCCATCTCCACACTATGTCAGTGGGCCACGTTGTGGTCTCCTCATGCTGCTGCCACCTCAACACTATGTCACTTGCAACTTTGTGGTCTCCTCATGCTGTTGCTACCTTACCACTATGTCAATGGGCCACTCTGTGGTCTCCTCATGCCACTGCCAAATCACTACTCTGTGGTCTCCTCATGCTGCTGCAACTTCACCACTCTGTGGTCTCCTCATGCTGCTATCTCAACACTATGTCACTGGGCCCCTCTGTGGTCTCCTCGTGCTGCTGCTGCCTCAACACTATGTCAATGGGCCACTCTGTGGTCTCCTTATGCTGCTCTACCTTAACACTACGTGACTGGCCACTCTGTGGTCTCCTCATTGCTGCTGTCCACCCCAAAACTATGTCACTGGGCCGCTCTGTGGTCTCCTTATGCTGCTGCCAGCTCAACACTATATCACTGGGCCACTCTGTGGTCTCCTCATGCTGCTGCCAACCTTACTACTCTATGGTCTCCATCATGCTTCTGCCACATCACTACTCTGTGCTCTCCTGATGCTGCTTCCAAATCTCTACTCTGTGGTCTCCTCATGCTGCTGCCAAATCTCTACTCTGTGGTCTCCTCATTCTGCTGCCACCTCACCACTCATTGGTCTCTGGGCTCATGCTGCTGCTGCTACCTCAACACTATGTCACTGGGCCACTCTGTAGTCTCCTCATGCTGCTGCCACATTACTACTCTGTGGTCTCCTAATACTGCTGCCACATCACTATTCTGTGGTCTCCTCATACTGCTGCCACCTCACACTATGTCAAGGGCCCTCTGTGGACTCCTCATGATGCTGTTACCTCAACACTATGTCACTGAGCCACTCTGTGGTCTCCTCATGCTGATTCCACCTGAACACTATGTCACTGGGCTACTTTTTGGTCTCCTCATGCTGCTGCCACCTCAACAATATGTCACTGGGCATCTCTGTGGTCTCCTCATGCTGTTGCTACCTCACCACTATTCAATGGGCCACTCTGTAGTCTCCTCATGCTGCTGCCACATCACTTCTCTGTAGTCTCCTCATGCTGTTTCCACTTCACCACTCTGTGTTCTCCTCATACTGCTTCCACATCATTACTCTGTGGTCTCCTCATGCTGTTGCTACCTCAACACTATGTCACTGGGCCACTCTGTGTTCTCTTCATTCTACTGCTGCCTGAATACTATGTCAATGGGCCACTCTGTTGTCCCCTCATGCTGCTACCATATCACTACCCTGTGGTCTCCTCATGCTGCTGCCACATTCACTACTCTGTGGTCTCCTCATGCTGCTGCCACATCACTATTCTGTGGTCTCCTCATGCTGCTGCCACTTCACCACTCTGCACTCTCCTCATGCCACTGCCACATCAATACTCTGTGGTCTCCTCATGCTGCTGCCATCTCCAACACTATGTCAGTGGGCCACTCTGTGGTCTCCTCATGCTGCTGCTACCTCAACACTATGTCACTGGGCCACTCTGTGGTCTCCTCATGCTCCTGCTACCTCAACACTATGTCACTGAGCCACTCTGTGGTCTCCTCATGCTGCTGCCACCTCAATACTATGTCACTGGCAACTCTGTGGTCTCCTCATGCTGTTGCTACCTTACCACTATTCAATGGGCCACTCTGTGGTCCCCTCATGCTACTGCCAAATTACTACTCTGTAGTCTCCTCATGCTGCTGCCACTTCGCAACTCTGTGGTCTCCTCATGCTGCTATCTCAACACTATGTCACTGGGCCCCTCTGTGGTCTCATCATGCTGCTGCTACCTCAACACTATGTCACTGGGCCGCTCTGTGGTCTCCTTATGTTGCTCCCACCTTAACACTACGTCACTGGGCCACTCTGTGGTCTCCTCATTATGCGTCCACCCTAAAACTATGTCACTGGGCCGCTCTGTTGTCTCCTTATGCTGCTGCCAGCTCAACACTATATCACTGGGCCACTCTGTGGTCTCCTTATGCTGTTGCAACCTTACCACTCCATGGTCTCCTCATGCTTCTACCACATCACTACTCTGTGCTCCCCTCATGCTTCTTCCAAATCACTACTTTGTGGTCTACTCATGCTGCTGAGAAACCAATACGATGTCCCAATCGTTCAAGCAACCCACACATGCAAATGCAAACAACACCAATAAAGCTGTATGGGTCATACCATAACAATAACTCCAAACAAGGGTTATATATAGTAGTATCACAATATTTTATTAAACAAAAAATGACATGGAGTACATGATTGACATAGCACAGGACTCACATGATTAAAAGCATTTAAAATTTATACTGTACTGGTGATAGGTAAACGACAACTTCATATTAATAAATAAAGTGCAAAGTGCAAAGATGACCATAATATTGGTAGTATAGGGGTAAGCAGGTCAAATATCCAAAGTTTTAAAGGACTATTAAATAGAAACCATGTGCATGTAAAGCATGGTATCTATTGCTTCTAAGTCACAAAATAAATATAATATTAAATAATGAAAAGACGCATACTAACCACACCAAAAGAGGCGCCAACCAATATACCACCAGCACAAGCCCCTAGGGTGGTTAGTATGCGTCTTTTCATTATTTAATATTATATTTATTTTTGTGACTTAGAAACAATAGATACCATGCTTTACATGCACATGGTTTTCTATTTAATAGTCCTTTAAAAACTTTTGGATATTTGACCTGCTTACCCCTATACTACCGAATATTATGGTCATCTTTTTGCACTTTGCACTTTATTTATTAATATGAATTTGTGCGCCTACCCTATATCACCAGTACAGTATAAATTTTAAATGCTTTTAATCATGTGAGTCCTGTGCTATGTCAATCATGTACTCCATGTCATTTTTTGTTTAATAAAATATTGTGATACTACTACTCATGCTGCTGCCAAATCTTTATTCTGTGGTCTCCTCATGCTGCTGCCACATCACCACTCTTTGGTCTCGTCATGCTGCTGCCACGTCAACACTATGTCACTGGGCCACTCTGTAGTCTCCCCATGCTGCTGCCACATTACTACTCTGTGGTCTCCTCATGCTGCTGCCACATCACTATTCTGTGGTCTCCTCATACTGCTACTACCTCAACACTATGTCAAAGGGCTCCTCTGTGGACTCCTCATGCTGCTGTTACCTCAACACTATGTAACTGAGCCACTCTGTGGTCTCCTCATGCTGATTCCACCTGAACACTATGTCACTTGGCCACTCTGTAATCTCCTCATGCTGCTGCTACCTCACCACTATTCAATGGGCCCCTCTGTGGTCTTCTCATACCGCTGCCATAACACTACTCTGTGGTCTCCTCATGCTGCTTCCACTTCACCACTCTGTGGTCTTCTCATACTGCTGCTATCTCAGCACTATGTCTTTGGTCCACTCTGTGGACTTCCCATGCTGTTCCCATCCTTCCCACTCCATGACTGGGCCACTGTTTTGCCTTTTTGGCCTTGTTGACATAATCATTTATTTGACCCTTCTTGTGACCTGTCAGAAGGAAGAAAAAATGAGATGCACTATGGATCCTGTCTATGTAGCAGCTGTAAGGCCTGTATGACATGGTCCCTATTTTGGATCAGAATTGGTTTATGATTTGGTAGCCAAAAGCAGAAGTGGGTACAAAACACAGAAGATATGTAAATATTCCAATCAAGTGTCATGTTTGTTTTGGATCCACTCCTGTTTTTTTGGCCTTAGCAATACTGATAAATTACTTATAGTGTTGATCTAACAGCAAAGTGCTCGGGTGGTCGAGTAGAACACCTCGGGATGCTCAGGTGCTCTATCGAGCAAAAATAGAAGCCAATAGGAGAACCTCGAAAGCATTAAACCAGGCACCCCTGCTCTGAAGAGGGAGGGTGTCTGGTTCTACATAAAAAGGTCAGAAATTGATAGATCGGGAACAGAATGGGGAGAATGTCTGGATACATCTTGACTCCCAGGTTGCTGCTGGGAACGATGTTGTCTGAGTAGTATGCCAATTTTACAGACTGACAAATATATGCACAAAACCGAAGATCAAATCGATTTTAGAGGAAAAATTGTTAGAAAACATTCTTTTCAGAATATTTACTTGTATATAAAGTGCAAGTGCTACCAAAAATTATAAGTAAGGGGCACTCCGGTACAACCTGTATATCAAATAAAGGAGGGGCTCATTCACATGGTGCTACAATTGTTCAGGTACACTCATAAAGCCTATGCAATAAGTGAAAGGGCTGCCAAAAATTACAAGATATTGGCACTCTAATACACCCTTTATTACACATAAGGGAGGGCATCATACACACCCTTGAAAAGATATGATTGATGGCCAGCTGATGACCCTCAAAAACATTAGGAGCAAGGGCTTGCCGGTGACCCTCTAAAATATTAGGGGCGAGGGCCTGCTGCTTAGCTGACCCTCTAAAAAATTTGGTTTGAGTGCCTTCTGCTGATCTGCCCATCTAAAACATTATGGGTGAGGGCCTGCTGGTGACCCTCTAAAACATTAGGGGTGAGGGTCTGCTGCTGAGATGACCCTCTAAAACATTAGGAGCAAGGGCCTGCTGGTAACCCTCACAAACATTAGGAGTGAGGGCCTGCTGCTGATCTGACAATCTAAAACATTAGGGGCGAGGATCTGCTGCTGACTTGACCATCGAAAAAATTATGGTTGAGGGTCTGCTGCTTAGCTAACCCTCTAAAACATTAGGAGCGAGGGCAGCCTAATAGGGATGTTGATATGATGGAGGAGGAGGACGAGAAAAGGAAGATTGAACCATATACCCTTTTTTATGGTGGAAAGGGGTGCATGGGAATTCAGTGTATTCTGTAAAGGCGACGACCATGTTCCAGCTGGTATTCCACTACTGCCCTCTGCTGCTCACAAAGCCTGATCAACATGTGGAAAGTGGAGTTCCAGTGCGTGCTCACAACAGCCGGTGAACTGGCAATTGCAAGTGCTGCTGCAGAGTTGCCAGACTGGTGGCAGCTGTAGATGATTTTTCGAAATGGGGACACACACGGCGACTTTCACCAGTAGCTCAGGCAAATTGGGAAAGGTTTTAAGAAACCCCTGAACCACTAAGTTTAACATGTGTGCTAGGCATTGTATGTGTGTAAGCTTGCCGAGCTCCAAAACTGCCACCAAGTTACGGCCATTATCAGACACAACCATGTCAGGTTGGAGGTTGAGTGGCGAGAGCCACAGCTCAGTCTGGTCCCTTATACCCTACCATAGCTCAGCAGCACTGTGCTGTTTGTCACCTAACCAAAAAAGGTTCAAGACGGCCTGTTGCTGCTTTCCCACTGCAATGGGACACTGCTTCCAGCTGCTGACTGACGGCTGACTGGTGCTGCACGATGAGAATTTAGAGGTGGAAGTGGAGGAGGAGTTGGAGGAGAAGGAGGGTTTGCAGTCACTAATGTAGGTAGTTGCAGAAATCCTGATAGAAGTAGGGCCTTTGTATCAGTAGCACCTGTGCCATCCCAGGGTACAAATCACTCCTGGCCTCCACAACGTTTACTCAGTGTGCCGTCAGGGAAATTTAGCATCCGTGGCCACAAGAACTTGTCCATGTGTCAGTCGTTAAGTGGACCTACCCAATAACTGCATTGGTCAGGGCATGGGTGATGTAACGGGACACATGCTGGTGTAAGGCGGGGACGGCACACCTGGCAAAATAGTGGCGGCTGGGGACTAAGTAACTAGGGACGGCTGCCGCCATCAGGCTTTGGAAAGCCTCAGTATCCACAACATTTCCAGTGCCAGCAATTCGGAAAGGTGCGCATTTAATGCTATGGCCTGTGGGTGGGTTGCTGGGTATTTGCGCTTTCGTTCTAAGGCCTGGGTTATGGATATCTGTACGCTGTGCTGGGACACAGAAGTGGATGTGCTAGCTGATGGTGCTTGCGAAAATCCAGGTGCAGGGTGGGAGGCATCCGGGCCTGCGTCTTGGACAATGGATTGGCCAGCACGTAACACAGGGGAAGAGGAGGCAGTGGTGTGATCCGCAGACACTGATTGTAGACCGAGGCATTTGGCCCACATTTTAGGGTGCTTTGATGCCATTTGGCGGATCATGCTGGTGGTGATGAGGTTGCTAGTATTCACGCCCCTGCTCATTTTGGTATGGCACAGGTTGCAAATGGCAATTATTTTATCATCCGCACTTTCATCAAAAGCGCCAGACTGTGGAACAACTACCCCTTGGCAAGGGAGATTTTGGCAAGGGGATGCTTTGAAAGAACAGTGGCGGGCCTGTTTGGTGTGACCCGCCTTTTCCTTTTTGCCCCAGTGGCCTCAGTGTCCACAAGCCTAAATGGCAACATTTCAAGGGCCAGCAATTTTGAAAGTTCTGGCATTCAGTGCAATGGCCTGTTTGGGTATTTGCGCTATGCGTTCAAATGCCTGTGTTATCGACATGTGGCGCTGTACTGGGACAGAGGGTGGATGTTGTTGGTGATGGTTCATGCAAAAGGTCCAGATGCAGGAGAGAGGGCAATCCGGCCCTGCGTACTGACAGGGGATTGGCCAGCAGTGCGTAACACAGGGGAAGTGGAGGCAGTGGTGGGACCCGCAGACGCAGAGTGTGGATCCAGGTGTTCGGCCCACTTATTAGGGTGCTTGGATGCCATGTGGCGGATCATGCTGGTGTTGGTGAGGTTGCTAGTGTTCACGCCCTGGCTCATTTTGGTACGTCACAGGTTGCAAACTACCACTCTTTTTTCGTCTGCGCTTTCCTCAAAAAAGTTCCATGCTGCGTAACACCTACCCCTTGGCAAGGTACATTTACGCATGGGGGTGCTCAGTGTAACAGTTGCGGGCCTGTTTGGTATGGGCTGACGTCTCCCTTTTGCAACCCCACTGCCTTTTCCAGCCTGTTGCGGTGCTGCGGATCTCTTCCCCTCTGTATTGCTATCCTCGCTCGGCTTGCCTCCTTCCCAGGTTGGGTCACTGATTTCATCGTCCACAACCTCCTCTTCCAGTTCCTCATTCTGGTCATCCTCCTGACTTGTTAACATAACAACAACCTCACTTATTGACAACTGTGTCTCATCCTCATCCTCAACCTCTTGAGACACTAATTGCCGTTGACTTATTGGAAACTGTGTCTCATCATCATCATGCACCTTGTGAAACACTAGTTGCCATTCCCCACCGCCATCTTCTTCTGACTGTGGATGCTCAAGAGTTTGGGAATCAGGGCACAAGATCTCCTCATGTCCCTCTTCAGATACATGCTCCCTGTTGCTGGGAAATTGCAGATTTTTATTTTTTTTTATTCATTCTTTATTTGTAAGAAATGAACATACATAGTCAAGAATGTCAAAAGCCAAGGCATAAATTAGCAACATATATTGCACAAATGTGTTGACATCGGATAATAACAGCGAGTGAACCACGGCATAAATAAAAGTCCAGGAACCATAAGGTCTGTGAAGACCAAAAACGGACAGTACTTAAAAAGTGCTATCAGGTATAAAGCATCAGGTAAAGGATTCGCGAACGGCAAGACACACAGGATATGACTACACTTGGAACGTCCGGGGGGTAACCTCAGAGGAGCCAGAGTCGCAGTGAGTGAGTTGGTGCATGTCAGAGCTATTGTAATAAGTGAGCCACGGCTTCCAAATTTTCTCATATTTGCTCAGAGCTTTGGCAGAGTGAGCGCACATACCTTCCAAGACCGCTACCTGCTGCGTCTTAGCTAGCCAATGAGAGAGTGAGGGAGGAGATGGTTGTTTCCAATAGAGAGGGATCATGCTTTTAGCAGTAAGAATCAGATACCTCCATAACGTGACATTATAAACGTGTGTGGCCTCTGGGAGAACATTTAGAAAAAGCATAATGGGGGTGAGCGCCGGAGAGTTCGGGCACACCCGCAATAACACCGCCGATACCCCAGACCAGAAGTCAATAATCAGCGGACATTCCATCCAAACATGCCTGTATGTCCCCTCAGAGGCTCCACATCTCCAGCAAGAGTTAGGAACAAGAGGGTACATTTGGTGGAGAGAAGCCGGTGTTTTATACCAGCGGCTAACTAATTTGTAGGAAGTTTCCTGAAGCGTGATGCAACGGGAGGGACCACAGGCATGCGCAAGAATATCCGAGACACTGTCTGGTGTAAAGGTTACCTGGAGCTCCCTCTCCCAAGCATTTATGTAGGACGGAGCTATTTCGGTATGCGGCTTAACAAGTAGTTTACGGAGTGTAGAGATAAGTTTAGGTGGGTTGGAGGAAACGGTAGCCAATTTCTCAAAGCTGAAAAGTTCTCTTTCCAATCGTTTTGGGGACTCAATACTCTGATATCCCTGGGCGAGAGTCTGGTAAGTTAGACTATCTAGGTGAGAGTCAGGAGACGTGCCTTTAATGTATCAAAATCTGGGAAGTTCCCGTCCAAAACAATGTCAACCACTTTATATTTTTTGAAGGAACGTTGTTTATCCATCCAGTGTGAGCCAAATGGCTCCGACAAGCCTAATAGGTCGCCCAAAGTCAGTAAGGGGAGGGGTGTCGCCATATGTCCGTGGTAGCGTGAACCTCAGCCCAAACAGTGAGGGGTGCTTTGGTTAGTAACGGAGTGGATGAAGGAAGTCTGGAACCCGTCCCTATTCCTACCACTGCTTGTGTCAGGGAAAAGCCCGCAATTGTTTCTTCTATTTTAACATACCTTTTGGGAGAAAGGTGTTTATACCAGTCAATGATCCGAGATAGCTGAATGGCCTTGTACAGATGCTCAACGTCCGGCAGACCAATTCCGCCCTTATCCTTGGGTATAGCCATTACGCTGTATGCTATCCTGCACATCTTCCCATTCCAGATATATCTCAAAAACATCGATCTCAACTGTTTGAAAAAGGACTTAGGCAAATATATAGGGCGAGTTTGGAGGAGATAAAGTATTTTAGGTACCACCATTATTTTTAAGAGGTTTACCCTACCTATCCAGGAAATGTATTGGATCTTCCAAGAGTCGATTACACCACGTAGCTGGGATAGAAGTGGGGCATAGTTCAGCGAATACCAATTAGTGGGGGTGGGGGAGAGCAGGATCCCAAGATATTTAATGGAGGAATTTGACCATTGAAAAGGGGACCCCTCTTTCGCACGGGAAAGCATATTCTTGGGGCAAGATATATTAATGGCCTCCGATTTCGATGCGTTTATTTTAAAATTGGAAACAGCCATATACTCATCAAATATAGAGGAGAGAACTGGAAAGGAAACATCTGGGTTGGAAGTGATGACCAACAGGTCATCAGCATATGCTACAGTCGAGTTACAGGTGTTGCCAACGGTAACCCCTTTAATACGCGGGTCCTGCTTAATGCGTTGGATAAGCGTTTCCATGGTTAAGACAAACAGCAAGGGAGAGAGCGGGCACCTCTGCCTCGTCCCATTAGCAATACGGAACGAAGCAGATAGAGTACCATTCAAACGTATGGACGCTGAAGGGTTGGTGTAAAGAGCGAGAATCGCTGAAATAAGCGGACCTGGAAAGCCAAACTTAACCAACACCTGCTCCATAAATAGCCAGTCGATTCTATCGAATGCTTTTTCGGCATCCGTAGAAAGAAGGGCCATGGGAACCCGCCTCTCCCTTGCATATTGAATCAGATGTAGAATACGCAGAGTATTTTCCTTGCCCTCTCTGCCTTTAATGAAACCCACTTGCTCATTATCAATCAAAGACGGTAGAAGAGATTGAAGGCGGTTCGCTATCAGTTTAGCATAGAGTTTAATGTCTGCATTCAGCAGAGAAATGGGCCTGTAACTACTGCATAATTTAGGATCCTTCCCCTCTTTGGGCAAAACAGTTATGTGTGCTTCCAGAGACTGAGAGGGAAAATTCCTATAGATCGCAGCTGAATTAAAGGATAGAAGGAGATGGGGGAGAAGAATTTCAGAAAAGGATCTGTAGTAAGATATTGGTAACCCGTCTGGGCCTGGACTCTTGTTTATGGGCGAGCTTTTTAGGGCTAGGTTGAGTTCCTGGATAGTGAATGGAGATGCTAAGTGTAATTGTTGGGCGTCAGACAGGGACGGTAACCGAACCGAATCAAGGAAGCCCTTTATTAAACTCATCCTATTTAAACGATCCCGGGATCCCTCATGCGACCTCAAATTGTAAAGAGAAGAGTAAAATTCCTCAAATTGGGCCGCTATGACCTTCGTATCAGCGGATATACCTCCCCCAGAGATGGCCACTTCTCTAATAAACAACTGCTCGCGCCTCCGTTTGGCCATGGCTGCCATGAGCCTAGAGCCTCTGTTCCCATGCAGGTATATTTTATGTTTGGTGTGCAAATACGCCTTAGAAGCTTTAAAGTTAAGCAATTGGTTTAGTTTGTCCCTGTTTGAGGATAGCTCAGCAAGGACTTCGACAGAAAAGGAAGTTTTATGCCTAAGCTCTAAATCAGAAATCCGTTGTAGTAAGTCGTCTACCTGTCTCTGTCTCTGCTTTTTAATGTGCGTGCCCAAAGCTATCAGTTCCCCTCTAACTACCGACTTATGGGCTTCCCATATAATCGGAGGGGAGACTTCTGGTGAGAGATTGTCCTTAAAATAGTTTGTCAAAATCTCAGAGATCTTTTTTTTGTGCGTAGAGGATTTTAGAAGCGATTCACTGAACCGCCACGTATACATTCTTTTAGGCAGTGACTCAATAATAACAGAGAGAGAGACAGGGGCGTGGTCGGAGATGCCGATGTTACCAATATTGGTGCTTCTGAGCATGGATAGAGCAGAGGATTGCATAAAGAGGTAATCTATCCTATGGTAGGACCTATGGACTTCTGAGTAATGTGTGTAGTCCCTGTCATGAGGATGGGAAAGTCTCCAGACATCAATCAAATGCAAGCATTTCAGTTTCTTCCCAAGAGCCCTGAGCTGCCTGTGCGACATGGAGGATGATCTGGCCGTGGAATCCAAAGGGGGTTCCAATGCCACGTTCAAATCACCGCCCACAATAAGGAGACCTTCCCTGAAAGATTGTAGTTTAGTAAGGGCGTCGATAAGCCAGGGTATCTGCCCGGAATTGGGGGCATAGACACCTGCGACGGTAACCAAAGTATTTGCCAACAACCCTTTCAGGAAAAGGTATCTGCCTTCTGGGTCAATCATGCTATTCTGTAGCGTGAAAGGCATGGACTTCCGAATAGCAATACTGACCCCTCTGGATTTAGAGGATGCGTGGGAGGAATGGTACCATTGTGAAAAGTATGTGAGAGGGAGATTAGGAATCTTACCCCGTTTGAAATGTGTCTCTTGAAAGATTGAAATGTCTGAATGTAGCGATCTGAGGTGTTGAAACACGCGTGACCTCTTCTGTGGTGAGTTCAATCTCGGACGTTCCAAGAGGTAACAACAATCTCAGCCATTGCAAAGAGAAATAACAAGTCGTCAGTACAAGTGCTATAGCAAGAATAGCTAACGAGAGAGAAGAAAGGTTAATATTCTAATACAAGTGCAGGTGCAAGAACGGTAGGGAGTATAAGGAGAACCCTAGAATTAGTAACAAAAGTGACATTGTGCTGCCACAACAACTGCCTTTGCATGCCGTGTCTCTAGGCCTCGGAGTCAGGAAGAAGCGAATATGCCAGCGAGCCTAGTTAACTGCATAGACCCTGCAGCGCTTCAGGTTGACTCAGGACCAAACAAGACCAGGCACAAGAGGATAGGGTAGTCATATAAGCATGGTGAAAGAAAAATATTGCATGCTAACCAGCAAACTAAACATATTCACAAATGCTACTCAAAGAAAAAGGAGAGAGGTTAATCTGCCGCATCATGTAGTCTGCGTCTGGATTGGCGACCTCTGACAGGCTTCCACGGGGCAGCTTCAGGAATGGCAGGAAGATCCGTCATGTCCGTGATCTGGAGCCATGAAGGAATCGCAGAGGGGAGAAGGCCAATAGCATCGCACAAGGGCACGAGGTCGTCCGGTCTACGTATGATTCTTGTGGATCCTTGCAGGGTGAAGGAAAGTCCAAAAGGGAACAACCAACGATATCTGATTCCCTTGGATTTCAGAGCTTCCGTGACCGGTTTCATCTGCCGTCTTTTATTCAAAGTGACTGGCGACAGGTCTTGGAAAAAGGATATTTTAGCTCCTTCAAAAACCACCTCCCCTCTTTCTCTAGCCGCTTTGAGTATGGCATCCCTATGGGAAGAGAGCAAAATTTTGCATGTGAATTTTGCATATGATATCCCTGGGAGGTTCGCCTTCTTTAGGCCTGTTCCTTAAGGCCCTGTGAGCTCTTTCCAAGGTCAGGTTAGGCGCGACATCAGGATCAAGTAGCGGTCTTAAGATGGAATAAGTGAGGTCCACGATCGAGGATTCTGAGGAAGATTCTGGGACACCTTTGATACAGAGGTTGTTTCTTCTACCCCGGTTGTCTTGATCCTCCACATATGCTAGGAGGTTATTCATTCTAGCTTGGATAGTGTGAAATGTTTCTGTGGACGCCTCCCCGTAGGCGATCAGAGAGGCTTGATTTTCCTCTAGCCTTTCCACCCTACCCCCCCAGTTCCCTAAGGTCGCTCTTAATATCTGAGAGTTCTGACAGAACAGGTTGAAGAGCATTTTCAATAATCCTTTGGAAAGATTTTTGGGAGGTGACCAGCTGAGCATCTTTTGTTTGTGTACGGTCCAGATTTTCGCTTTCAGCATCTGATTGTTCAGACGGGTCATGTGAGCGGGAGACCTGGGGAAGGAGTACAGGATCATGTTTAGCATGGGGCGATTTTTTCGCAAAAATTTTTCCATGTCCCTTTGTGTCTTCTTCTGCTTGGGAGTGGTAAAAACCTCTGGCTTCCCAATTTTGACCATATTGTTAGAAACGGCAGCAGTGCCAGCACACATTGGAGCAGATTATGAGGGTTCTCCTTCACCCGCACCTAAAGGGCTACATAAATATGCGTTGTGCACTGAAGAGGTAAAGCAAAAGGCGAAGAGCAGCTATATCGGATAAGAGAGTAATCACCAGTGGTTCACCGATGTGTTGCTATAGGCAACTCACGTAGGGGGTGCGGGCCAGTAGTACCAGTCCTGATAAAAATTGGAGAATCACTACTCCCAACTGAAAAATTATAAGTAGAGGGTCAACAGCAGACCAGTCCGAAACCAGTCCTTAGAAAAATTGGAGCAGGAGGCTCCCAAAAATATTGTCCTTCAAGAAGACTTGGACAGGGAGGGTTAACTGACCTGAGTAGGCTTTTTGCTCAGAAGAACTGAAAGGTGCCGGTCCAGCTCACCAAGTATACAGGTTTTGCAGAAAGGAGGAGACACCGGGTGGCCACGTGGCGTCTGCCTGCAGGGCAGGGGCAGTAATGGTGGATCCGCACGCCAAGCGGGCTGTCACTTTGTCCGGTCACCAGTTGCAGGCACGGTGCCGGGACTCACCGGTCTTTGTGGAGGGTAAGTAGCGGTGAGGAGCCGGGTCCCACGGGTCTCCCCTGTTCCTGGGTCTCCCAGCGTAGCACAGCCAGGAGGAGCGGTCCGGCCTGTTGCTTGAAATTTATCCCGCGGCTGCAGTGGGAAGCCTGGTGAAGTAGGCCGCAGCAGTAAGTTCGGGCGGGAGCCCACCGGAGTCCACAGGGGGATCACACAAAGGTTCCGAAGAACACCCAGCAGGGTATCGATAGGTTTGAGCCTGTTAGGGCACCGTTTTGCTATATTTCAACGGAAGATGAGCAGGAGCTGAGTGAACACACGTCTGCTCTCCTCTAGCTTCAGGCTACGCCCGAAATTGCAGATTTTTAATATGCTTCGTCACAAATTAATTCGGATCCAATCAAATTTTTTGGAAAAATTCTGCGAAGCTTTTAAACAAAATTTCTGAAAACTGTTCATCTCTAGTGGGAACCTTGGTACACAGTGAGAATCACAGGGAGAATCCTGTGTTGTCCGCCATGTGAGAGTACAAAGCACTCTTAAATGATATGGCCAGAACAAGCTAATTGCTGATCTAGAAACATTTTTTCATGGTATCAAACATTCCGTTATAGATGTTTCACGATGGAGCAGAGGACAAGGCGGAGTCTTAGCAGGAGAAGAAGAAGCTGCTGGTGATAACAAGCACTATGTTTTGCTTGGGGATGTGGGATGGTTGCTACAGAGAGAACCAAGACTTATTATGATTGGGAATGCTGGTCAGTTGTGTTTTCCCAAAAGATTCAATAATGCCACCTCATGTACTGCAATAGACCTCTGCTACCTATGTTTGTGTTTAAATGCGCATGGCTTATATTAATTGTGTAGATCTTGCATACGGCTTTGTTTTTGAGTCCTTTCCTTGTAAAAAATTAGTTGCTCTCATAGTGGTAGAGGAAGACAAGCTTGGAATACATCCTAGATGTTTTGGGCTTGGGCCCACAGTTTTAGCAGTATCACCAGTTCCTGACCTTGTCACAATATAGGCATATCTGGCCCTACCAGTTCTGCAGGACTACATTGACTTCAATCTGTATCGTTGCCACCACCTCTTTCCCTCAGATTTCTCCTCCTCCATTTCTTTGCCTGACACAAATTTAGTAGAAAATTGGTAGATCACATTTTCCTCCTAGATTTCAAATGTTGCCCTTTGTATTATAAGAAGCACATATTTTGCTATTTAAAATAATAATAATAATAATAATACTAATAATACATAATTGAACTGTCTGGAGATGCACAGACACAGATTTCAGCCTAGTATTTCAGGTGTTTTCACTGAGCTTTCAATTTATCCCTCTGGATGGTAAACATGTGTTGTACAGCTTATCCTTCCTACAAAAATTTCTTTCTGTTAAAATGCAGAAAAAGAAATATTCTTGCAGGTAGATGCTTTTGAGGTTCTATAGCAACAGCTGTGTTATAAGACAGTAATTGCAGAAGGCACTGCCAGGCACACTCAGCCTGAGTTCCTCACTTCTCACCTGGTCAAAAGCTTTCCCTGCCCTTCCCTATTCTACACAATGTTTCCACTTTTTAGCCTTTTACCTTCACTGTCCCTGACACTAGAATAGAAGCTTGATTGTGTCTGTACACTGTCTCTAAGATTGTTTTTGTCAGACACTGCAACATCCATCCACCCTCATTCACAGCCCATCATAGAATTACATTCTGCTCATTCTGCAGGGGCACCCCCTGTCTGCTGCAGCACTGATTGGTTCACCTAGACTGTCTGCTGGCCTGTGAGTGAATCAGGCCAAGCCCATCCCCCTTCCTCTTAGGGTCATGTGAGGATCATTCTTCTTCCTCCTTTGTGCATGCAATTTTTTGGATTCTTCAGAAGCTTTAGGTTTGTTTGCCTGACAATATTTCGGTCATCTCTAATACAGTTTATGTCAATTAAATTTTATTGCATTCTTAACCACTTCAGCCCCCCTAGCTTAAACCCCCTTAATGACCAGGCCACTTTTTACAATTCCGCACTACACTAATTTCACCGTTTATTGCTCCGTCATACAACTTACCACCCAAATAAATTTTACCTCCTTTTCTTCTCACTAATAGAACTTTCATTTGGTGGTATTTCATTGCTGCTGACATTTTTACTTTTTTTGCTATTAATCAAAAATTACCAAAATTTTTGCAAAAAAATGACATTTTTCACTTTCTGTTGTAAAATTTTTCAAAAAAAACTACATTTCTATATAAATTTTTCTCTAAATTTATTGTTCTACATGTCTTTGATAAAAAAAATCCAATAAGTGTATATTTATTGGTTCGGGTAAAAGTTATAGCGTTTACAAACTATGGTGCAAAAAGTGAGTTTCCGGCATTTTGAAGCAGCTCTGACTTTCTGAGCACCTGTCATGTTTCTTCAGGTGCTAGAATGTCAGGAAAGTATAAATACCCCCAAATGACACCATTTTAGAAAGAAGACACCCCAAAGTATTCGCGGAGGGGCTTGGTGAGTTCATGTATCATTTCATTTTTTTCACAAGTTAGCGGAAAATGACACTTTCTGAGAAAAAAAAAAAAAAAAAGTTTCAATTTCTGATAACTTCTGGCAAAAAAATCTCAGACGGACTCACTATGCCCCTCAGTGAATACCATGGGGTGTCTACTTTCCGAAAATGGAGTCATTTGTGAGGTGTGTTTACTGTTCGCCTTTTCCAGCCTGTTGCGGTGCTCGCGGATCTCTTCCCTCTGTATTGCTATCCTCAAGCTCGGCTTGCCTCCTTCCCAGGTTGGGTCCACTGATTTCATCGTCCACGACCTCCTCTTCCAGTTCCTCATTCCTGGTCGTCCTCCTGACTTGTTAACATAACAACAACCTCACTTAATGACAACTGTGTCTCATCCATCATCCTCAACCTCTTGAGACACTAATTGCCCGTTGACTTATTGGAAACTGTGTCTCATCATCATCATGCACCTTGTGCAAACACTAGTTGCCATTCCCCACCGCCATCTTCTTCCTGACTGTGGATGCTCAAGAGTTTGGGAATCAGGGCACGAGATCTCCTCATGTCCCTCTTCAGATACATGCTCCCTGTTGCTGGGAAATTGCAGATTTTTATTTTTTATTCATTCCTTTATTTGTAAGAAATGAACATACATAGTCAAGAATGTCAAAAACCAAGGCATAAATTAGCAACATATATTGCACAAATGTGTTGACATCGGATAATAACAGCGAGTGAACCACGGCATAAATAAAAGTCCAGGAACCATAAGGTCTGTGAAGACCAAAAACGGACAGTACTTAAAAAGTGCTATCAGGTATAAAGCATCAGGTAAAGGATTCGCGAACGGCAAGACACACAGGATATGACTACACTTGGAGCGTCCGGGGTAACCTCAGAGGAGCCAGAGTCGCAGTGAGTGAGTTGGTGCATGTCAGAGCTATTATAGTAAGTGAGCCACGGCTTCCAAATTTTCTCATATTTGCTCAGAGCTTTGGCAGAGTGAGCGCACATACACCTTCCAAGACCGCTACCTGCTGCGTCTTAGCTAGCCAATGAGAGAGTGAGGGAGGAGATGGTTGTTTCCAATAGAGAGGGATCATGCTTTTAGCAGTAAGAATCAGATACCTCCATAACGTGACATTATAAGCGTGCGTGGCCTCTGGGAGAACATTTAGAAAAAGCATAATGGGGGTGAGCGCCGGAGAGTTCGGGCACACCCGCAATAACACCGCCCGATACCCCAGACCAGAAGTCAATAATCAGCGGACATTCCATCCAAACATGCCTGTATGTCCCCTCAGATGCTCCACATCTCCAGCAAGAGTTAGGAACAAGAGGGTACATTTGGTGGAGAGAAGCCGGTGTTTTATACCAGCGGCTAACTAATTTGTAGGACGTTTCCTGAAGCGTGATGCAACGGGAGGGACCACAGGCATGCGCAAGAATATCCGAGACACTGTCTGGTGTAAAGGTTACCTGGAGCTCCCTCTCCCAAGCATTTATGTAGGACGGAGCTATTTCGGTATGCGGCTTAACAAGTAGTTTACGGAGTGTAGAGATAAGTTTAGGTGGGTTGGAGGAAACGGTAGCCAATTTCTCAAAGCTGAAAAGTTCTCTTTCCAATCGTTTTGGGGACTCAATACTCTGATATCCCTGGGCGAGAGTCTGGTAAGTTAGACTATCTAGGTGAGAGTCAGGGAGACGTGCCTTTAATGTATCAAAATCTGGGAAGTTCCCGTCCAAAACAATGTCAACCACTTTATATTTTTTGAAGGAACGTTGTTTATCCATCCAGTGTGAGCCAAATGGCTCCGACAAGCCTAATAGGTCGCCCAAAGTCAGTAAGGGGAGGGGTGTCGCCATATGTCCGTGGTAGCGTGAACCTCAGCCCAAACAGTGAGGGGTGCTTTGGTTAGTAACGGAGTGGATGAAGGAAGTCTGGAACCCGTCCCTATTCCTACCACTGCTTGTGTCAGGGAAAAGCCCGCAATTGTTTCTTCTATTTTAACATACCTTTTGGGAGAAAGGTGTTTATACCAGTCAATGATCCGAGATAGCTGAATGGCCTTGTACAGATGCTCAACGTCCGGCAGACCAATTCCGCCCTTATCCTTGGGTCTAGCCATTACGCTGTATGCTATCCTGCACATCTTCCCATTCCAGATATATCTCAAAAACATCGATCTCAACTGTTTGAAAAAGGACTTAGGCAAATATATAGGGAGAGTTTGGAGGAGATAAAGTATTTTAGGTACCACCATCATTTTTAAGAGGTTTACCCTACCTATCCAGGAAATGTATGGGATCTTCCAAGAGTCGATTACACCACGTAGCTGGGATAGAAGTGGGGCATAGTTCAGCGAATACCAATTAGTGGGGGTGGGGAGAGCAGGATCCCAAGATATTTAATGGAGGAATTTGACCATTGAAAAGGGGACCCCTCTTTCACACGGGAAAGCATATTCTTGGGGCAAGATATATTGATGGCCTCCGATTTCGATGCGTTTATTTTAAAATTGGAAACAGCCATATACTCATCAAATATAGAGGAGAGAACTGGAAAGGAAACATCTGGGTTGGAAGTGATGACCAACAGGTCATCAGCATATGCTACAGTCGAGTTACAGGTGTTGCCAGCGGTAACCCTTTAATACGCGGGTCCTGCTTAATGCGTTGGATAAGCGTTTCCATGGTTAAGACAAACAGCAAGGGAGAGAGCGGGCACCCTGCCTCGTCCCATTAGCAATACGGAGCGAAGCAGATAAAGTACCATTCAAGCGTATGGACGCTGAAGGGTTGGTGTAAGAGCGAGAATCGCTGAAATAAGCGGACCTGGAAAGCCAAACTTAACCAACACCTGCTCCATAAATAGCCAGTCGATTCTATCGAATGCTTTTTCGGCATCCGTAGAAAGAAGGGCCATGGGGACCCGCCTCTCCCTTGCATATTGAATCAGATGTAGAATACGCAGAGTATTTTCCTTGCCCTCTCTGCCTTTAATGAAACCCACTTGCTCATTATCAATCAAAGACGGTAGAAGAGATTGAAGGCGGTTCGCTATCAGTTTAGCATAGAGTTTAATGTCTGCATTCAGCAGAGAAATGGGCCTGTAACTACTGCATAATTTAGGATCCTTCCCCTCTTTGGGCAAAACAGTTATGTGTGCTTCCAGAGACTGAGAGGGAAAATTCCTATAGATCGCAGCGGAATTAAAGGATAGAAGGAGATGGGGAGAAGAATTTCAGAAAAGGATCTGTAGTAAGATATTGGTAACCCGTCTGGGCCTGGACTCTTGTTTGGGGGCGAGCTTTTTAGGGCTAGGTTGAGTTCCTGGATAGTGAATGGAGATGCTAAGTGTAATTGTTGGGCGTCAGACAGGGACGGTAACCGAACCGAATCAAGGAAGCCCTTTATTAAACTCATCCTATTTAAACGATCCCGGGATCCCTCATGCGACCTCAAATTGTAAAGAGAAGAGTAAAATTCCTCAAATTGGGCCGCTATGACCTTCGTATCAGCGGATATACCTCCCCAGAGATGGCCACTTCTCTAATAAACAACTGCTCGCGCCTCCGTTTGGCCATGGCTGCCATGAGCCTAGAGCCTCTGTTCCCATGCAGGTATATTTTATGTTTGGCGTGCAAATACGCCTTAGAAGCTTTAAAGTTAAGCAATTGGTTTAGTTTGTCCCTGTTTGAGGATAGCTCAGCAAGGACTTCGACAGAAAAGGAAGTTTTATGCCTAAGCTCTAAATCAGAAATCCGTTGTAGTAAGTCGTCTACCTGTCTCTGTCTCTGCTTTTTAATGTGCGTGCCCAAAGCTATCAGTTCCCCTCTAACTACCGACTTATGGGCTTCCCATATAATCGGAGGGAGACTTCTGGTGAGAGATTGTCCTTAAAATAGTTTGTCAAAATCTCAGAGATCTTTTTTTTGTGCGTAGAGGATTTTAGAAGCGATTCATTGAACCGCCACGTATACATTCTTTTAGGCAGTGACTCAATAATAACAGAGAGAGAGACAGGGGCGTGGTCGGAAGATGCCGATGTTACCAATATTGGTGCTTCTGAGCAGGGATAGAGCAGAGGATTGCATAAAGAGGTAATCTATCCTATGGTAGGACCTATGGACTTCTGAGTAATGTGTGTAGTCCCTGTCATGAGGATGGGAAAGTCTCCAGACATCAATCAAATGCAAGCATTTCAGTTTCTTCCCAAGAGCCCTGAGCTGCCTGTGCGACATGGAGGATGATCTGGCCGTGGAATCCAAAGGGGTTCCAATGCCACGTTCAAATCACCGCCCACAATAAGGAGACCTTCCCTGAAAGATTGTAGTTTAGTAAGGGCGTCGATAAGCCAGGGTATCTGCCAGGAATTGGGGCATAGACACCTGCGACGGTAACCAAAGTATTTGCCAACAACCCTTTCAGGAAAAGGTATCTGCCTTCTGGAGTCAATCATGCTATTCTGTAGCGTGAAAGGCATGGACTTCCGAATAGCAATACTGACCCCTCTGGATTTAGAGGATGCGTGGGAGGAATGGTACCATTGTGAAAAGTATGTGAGAGGGAGATTGGGAATCTTACCCCGTTTGAAATGTGTCTCTTGAAAGATTGAAATGTCTGAATGTAGCGATCTGAGGTGTTGAAACACGCGTGACCTCTTCTGTGGTGAGTTCAATCCCGGACGTTCCAAGAGGTAACAACAATCTCAGCCATTGCAAAGAGAAATAACAAGTCGTCAGTACAAGTGCTATAGCAAGAATAGCTAACGAGAGAGAAGAAAGGTTAATATTCTAATACAAGTGCAGGTGCAAGAACGGTAGGGAGTATAAGGAGAACCCTAGAATTAGTAACAAAAGTGACATTGTGCTGCCACAACAACTGCCTTTACGTGCCGTGTCTCTAGGCCTCGGAGTCAGGAAGAAGCGAATATGCCAGCGAGCCTAGTTAACTGTATAGACCCTGCAGCGCTTCAGGTTGACTCAGGACCAAACAAGACCAGGCACAAGAGGATAGGGTAGTCATATAAGCATGGTGAAAGAAAAATATTGCATGCTAACCAGCAAACTAAACATATTCACAAATGCTACTCAAAGAAAAAGGAGAGAGGTTAATCTGCCGCATCATGTAGTCTGCGTCTGGATTGGCGACCTCTGACAGGCTTCCACGGGGCAGCTTCAGGAATGGCAGGAAGATCCGTCATGTCCGTGATCTGGAGCCATGAAGGAATCGCAGAGGGAGAAGGCCAATAGCATCGCACAAGGGCACGAGGTCGTCCGGTCTACGTATGATTCTTGTGGATCCTTGCAGGGTGAAGGAAAGTCCAAAGGGAACAACCAACGATATCTGATTCCCTTGGATTTCAGAGCTTCCGTGACCGGTTTCATCTGCCGTCTTTTATTCAAAGTGACTGGCGACAGGTCTTGGAAAAAGGATATTTTAGCTCCTTCAAAAACCACCTCCCTCTTTCTCTAGCCGCTTTGAGTATGGCATCCCTATGGGAAGAGAGCAAAATTTTGCATATGATATCCCTGGGAGGTTCGCCTTCTTTAGGCCTGTTCCTTAAGGCCCTGTGAGCTCTTTCCAAGGTCAGGTTAGGCGCGACATCAGGATCAAGTAGCGGTCTTAAGATGGAATAAGTGAGGTCCACGATCGAGGATTCTGAGGAAGATTCTGGGACACCTTTGATACGGAGGTTGTTTCTTCTACCCCGGTTGTCTTGATCCTCCACATATGCTAGGAGGTTATTCATTCTAACTTGGATAGTGTGAAATGTTTCTGTGGACGCCTCCCGTAGGCGATCAGAGAGGCTTGATTTTCCTCTAGCCTTTCCACCCTACCCCCAGTTCCCTAAGGTCGCTCTTAATATCTGAGAGTTCTGACAGAACAGGTTGAAGAGCATTTTCAATAATCCTTTGGAAAGATTTTTGGGAGGTGACCAGCTGAGCATCTTTTGTTTGTGTACGGTCCAGATTTTCGCTTTCAGCATCTGATTGTTCAGACGGGTCATGTGAGCGGGAGACCTGGGGAAGGAGTACAGGATCATGTTTAGCATGGGGCGATTTTTTCGCAAAAATTTTTCCATGTCCCTTTGTGTCTTCTTCTGCTTGGGAGTGGTAAAAACCTCTGGCTTCCCAATTTTGACCATATTGTTAGAAACGGCAGCAGTGCCAGCACACATTGGAGCAGATTATGAGGGTTCTCCTTCACCCGCACCTAAAGGGCTACATAAA
Source organism: Bufotes viridis (assembly GCA_033119425.1). NCBI lineage: Eukaryota > Metazoa > Chordata > Amphibia > Anura > Bufonidae > Bufotes > Bufotes viridis. The sequence continues at coordinate 42,010 of JAKVIS010000524.1, read as the reverse complement.
TATGCGTTGTGCACTGAAGAGGTAAAGCAAAGAGCGAAGAGCAGCTATATCGGATAAGAGAGTAATCACCAGTGGTTCACCGATGTGTTGCTATAGGCAACTACGTAGGGGGTGCGGGCCAGTAGTACCAGTCCTGATAAAAATTGGAGAATCACTACTCCCAACTGAAAAATTATAAGTAGAGGGTCAACAGCAGACCAGTCCGGAACCAGTCCTTAGAAAAATTGGAGCAGGAGGCTCCCAAAAATATTGTCCTTCAAGAAGACTTGGACAGGGAGGGTTAACTGACCTGAGTAGGCTTTTGCTCAGAAGAACTGAAAGGTGCCGGTCCAGCTCACCAAGTATACAGGTTTTGCAGAAAAGAGGAGACACCGGGTGGCCACGTGGCGTCTGCCTGCAGGGCAGGGGCAGTAATGGTGGATCCGCACGCCAAGCGGGCTGTCACTTTGTCCGGTCACCAGTTGCAGGCACGGTGCCGGGACTCACCGGTCTTTGTGGAGGGTAAGTAGCGGTGAGGAGCCGGGTCCCACGGGTCTCCCCTGTTCCTGGGTCTCCCAGCGTAGCACAGCCAGGAGGAGCGGTCCGGCCTGTTGCTTGAAATTTATCCCGCGGCTGCAGTGGGAAGCCTGGTGAAGTAGGCCGCAGCAGTAAGTTCGGGCGGGAGCCCACCGGAGTCCACAGGGGATCACACAAAGGTTCCGAAGAACACCCAGCAGGGTATCGATAGGTTTGAGCCAGTTAGGGCACCGTTTTGCTATATTTCAACGGAAGATGAGCAGGAGCTGAGTGAACACCGCGTCCGCTCTCCTCTAGCTTCAGGCCACGCCCGAAATTGCAGATTTTAATATGCTTCGTCACAAATTAATTCGGATCAATCAAATTTTTGGAAAAATTTCTGCGAAGCTTTTAAACAAAATTTCTGAAAACTGTTCATCTCTAGTGGGAACCTTGGTACACAGTGAGAATCACAGGGAGAATCCTGTGTTGTCCGCCATGTGAGTACAAAGCACTCTTAAATGATATGGCCAGAACAAGCTAATTGCTGATCTAGAAACATTTTTTCATGGTATCAAACATTCCGTTATAGATGTTTCACGATGGGCAGAGGACAAGGCGGAGTCTTAGCAGGAGAAGAAGAAGCTGCTGGTGATAACAAGCACTATGTTTACGCTTGGGGATGTGGGATGGTTGCTAGAGAGAACCAAGACTTATTATGATTGGGAATGCTGGTCAGTTGTGTTTTCCCAAAAGATTCAATAATGCCACCTCATGTACTGCAATAGACCTCTGCTACCTATGTTTGTGTTTAAATGCATGGCTTATATTAATTGTGTAGATCTTGCATACGGCTTTGTTTTTGAGTCCTTTCCTTGTAAGATTAGTTGCTCTCATAGTGGTAGAGGAAGACAAGCTTGGAATACATCCTAGATGTTTTGGGCTTGGGCCCCTGAGTTTTAACAGTATCACCAGTTCCTGACCTTGTCACAATAGGCATATCTGTGCCCTACCAGTTCTGCAGGACTACGTTGACTTCAATCTGTATCGTTGCCACCACCCTTTCCTCAGATTTCTCCTCCTCCACAACTTTGCCTGACACAAATTTAGTAGAAAATTGGTAGATCACATTTTCCCTCCTAGATTTCAAATGTTGCCCTTTGTATTATAAGAAGCTCATATTTTGCTATTTAAAATAATAATAATAATAATACATCAATAATACATCAATTGAACTGCTCTGGAGATGCACAGGACACAGATTTTCAGCCTAGTATTTCAGGTGTTTTCACTGAGCTTTCAATTTATCCCTCTGGATGGTAAACATGTGTTGTACAGCTTATCCTTCCTACAAAAATTTTTTCTGTTAAAATGCAGAAAAAAGAAATATTCTTGGCAGGTAGATGCTTTTGAGGTTCTATAGCAACAGCTGTGTTATAAGACAGTAATTGCAGAAGGCACTGCCAGGCACACTCAGCCTGAGTTCTCACTTCTCACCTGGTCAAAAGCTTTCCTGCCCTTCCCTATTCTACACAATGTTTCCACTTTTTAGCCTTTACCTTCACTGTCCCTGACACTAGAATAGAAGCTTGATTGTGTCTGTACACTGTCTCTAAGATTGTTTTTGTCAGACACTGCAACATCCATCCACCCTCATTCACAGCCCATCATAGAATTACATTCTGCTCATTCTGCAGGGGCACCCCTGTCTGCTGCAGCACTGATTGGTTCACCTAGACTGTCTGCTGGCCTGTGAGTGAATCAGGCCAAGCCCATCCCCCTTCCTCTTAGGGTCATGTGAGGATCATTCTTCTTCCTCCTTTGTGCATGCAATTTTTGGATTCTTCAGAAGCTTTAGGTTTGTTGCCCTGACAATATTTCGGTCATCTCTAATACAGTTTATGTCAATTAAATTTTATTGCATTCTTAACCACTTCAGCCCCTAGCTTAAACCCCTTAATGACCAGGCCACTTCAATCTGTATCGTTGCCACCACCCTTTTCCTCAGATTTCTCCTCCTCCATTTCTTTGCCTGACACAAATTTAGTAGAAAATTGGTAGATCACATTTTCCCTCCTAGATTTCAAATGTTGCCCTTTGTATTATAAGAAGCACATATTTTGCTATTTAAAATAATAATAATAATAATAATAATAATAATAATAATAATAATTGAACTGTCTGGAGATGCACAGACACAGATTTCAGCCTAGTATTTCAGGTGTTTTCACTGAGCTTTCAATTTATCCTCTGGATGGTAAAACATGTGTTGTACAGCTTATCCTTCCTACAAAAATTTTTTCTGTTAAAATGCAGAAAAAAGAAATATTCTTGCAGGTAGATGCTTTTGAGGTTCTATAGCAACAGCTGTGTTATAAGACAGTAATTGCAGAAGGCACTGCCAGGCACACTCAGCCTGAGTTCCTCACTTCTCACCTGGTCAAAAGCTTTCCCTGCCCTTCCCTATTCTACACAATGTTTCCACTTTTTAGCCTTTACCTTCACTGTCCCTGACACTAGAATAGAAGCTTGATTGTGTCTGTACACTGTCTCTAAGATTGTTTTTGTCAGACACTGCAACATCCATCCACCCTCATTCACAGCCCATCATAGAATTACATTCTGCTCATTCTGCAGGGGCACCCCCTGTCTGCTGCAGCACTGATTGGTTCACCTAGACTGTCTGCTGGCCTGTGAGTGAATCAGGCCAAGCCCATCCCCCTTCCTCTTAGGGTCATGTGAGGATCATTCTTCTTCCTCCTTTGTGCATGCAATTTTTTGGATTCTTCAGAAGCTTTAGGTTTGTTTGCCTGACAATATTTCGGTCATCTCTAATACAGTTTATGTCAATTAAATTTTATTGCATTCTTAACCACTTCAGCCCCCTAGCTTAAACACCCTTAATGACCAGGCCACTTTTTACAATTCCGCACTACACTACTTTCACCGTTTATTGCTCCGTCATACAACTTACCACCCAAATGAATTTTACCTCCTTTTCTTCTCACTAATAGAGCTTTCATTTGGTGGTATTTCATTGCTGCTGACATTTTTACTTTTTGCTATTAATCAAAAATTACCGAAATTTTGCAAAAAAATGACATTTTTCACTTTCTGTTGTAAAATTTTTCAAAAAACTACATTTCTATATAAATTTTCTCTAAATTTATTGTTCTACATGTCTTTGATAAAAAAATCCAATAAGTGTATATTTATTGGTTTGGGTAAAAGTTATAGCGTTTACAAACTATGGTGCAAAAAAGTGAGTTTCGGCATTTTGAAGCAGCTCTGACTTTCTGAGCACCTGTCATGTTTCTTCAGGTGCTAGAATGTCAGGAAAGTATAAATACCCCCCAAATGACACCATTTTAGAAAGAAGACACCCCAAAGTATTCGCGGAGGGGCTTGGTGAGTTCATGTATCATTTCATTTTTTTCACAAGTTAGCGGAAAATGACACTTTCTGAGAAAAAAAAAAAAAAAAGTTTCAATTTCTGATAACTTCTGGCAAAAAAAAATCTCAGACGGACTCACTATGCCCCTCAGTGAATACCTTGGGGTGTCTACTTTCAGAAATGGAGTCATTTGTGGGGTGTGTTTACTGTTCTGGCATTTTGGGCGGGGCTAAATTGTGAGCCGCCATGTAAAACCTAAAGGTACTCGTTGGAATTTGGGCCCTTTGCGCACCAGGCTGCAAAAAGCGGCACTTATGTGAGTATCGCCGTACTCAGGAGAAGTAGGGCAATGTGTTTTGGGGTGTATTTTTACATATACCCATGTTGGGTGAGAGAAATATCTCTGTAAATTGTCAACTTTGTATAAAATTTTTTAAAAGTTGTCGTTTACAGAGATATTTTCACACAAGTATGGGTATATATAAAAATACACCCCAAAACTACATTCTCCTACTCAGTCGGCGATACCCATGTGTGCCACTTTTGCAGCCTGGAGTAAAGACCCTAAAACCAATGAGTACCTTTAGGATTTCACAGGGCATTTTTACGCATTTGGATTCCAGACTTCTTCTCACGCTTTAGGGGCCCCTAAAATGCCAGGACAGTATAAATACCCCACATATGACCCCATTTTGGAAAGAAGACACCCCAAGGTATTCTGTGAGGGGTATGGTGAGTTCATGTAAAATTTTATTTTTTGTCACAAGTTAGTGGAATATGAGACTTTGTAAAAAACAAAAAAAAAAAAAAAATATTTCCGCTGACTTGTGCCAAAAAATAAAAATTCTGTGGACTCACCATGCCCCTCACGGAATACCTTGGGGTGTCTTCTTTCCAAAATGGGGTCACATGTGGGGTATTTATACTCACCTGGCATTTTAGGGGCCCCTAAAGTGTGAGAATCCAAATGCATAAAAATGGCCTGTGAAATCTAAAGGTACTCATTGGTTTTAGGGCCCCTTTGCGCATCTTGGCTGCAAAAAGTGTCACTCATGTGGTATCGCCGTACTCAGGAGAAGTAGGGCAATGTGTTTTGGGGTGTATTTTTACATATACCCATACTGTGTGTGAGAATATCGCTGTAAGCGACAACTTTTACAATTTTTTATACAAAGTTGTCAGTTTACAGAGATATTCTCTCACCAACATGGGTATATGTAAAATACACCCCAAACACATGCCCTACTTCTCCTGATCTGCATATGTGTACACTTCTTTGCAGCCAAGATGCGCAAAGGCCCAAATTCCAATGAGTACCTTTTAGGAGGGCATTTTTACGCATTTTCTTCTCACGCTTTAGGGCCCCTAAAATGCCAGGGCAGTAGAAATACCCCACGTGTGACCCCATTTTGAAAGAAGACACCCCAAGGTATTCCATGAGGGCATGGCGAGTTCATAGAATATTTTTTTGGCACAAGTTAGTGGAAATTGATTTTTATTGTTTTTCTCACAAAGTCTCCCTTTCCGCTAACTTTTGACAAAAAGTTTAATTTTCATGAACTCATTATGCCCCTCAGCGAATACCTTGGAGTGTCTTCTTTCCAAATGAGGTCACATGTGGGTATTTATACTGCCCTGGCATTTTAGGGGCCCTAAAGCGTGAGAAGAAAAATGCGTAAAAATACCCTCCTAAAGGTACTCGTTGGAATTTGGGCCCCTTTGCGCATCTTGGCTGCAAAAAAGTGTCACACATGTGGCATCGCCGTACTCAGGAGAAGTAGGGCGATGTGTTTTGGAGTGTATTTTTACATATACCCATGTTGGGTGAGAGAAATATCTCTGTAAATTGTCAACTTTGTATAAAAAATTTAAAAGTTGTCGTTTACAGAGATATTTCTCACACAAGCAATGGTATATGTAAAATACACTCCCACATGCCTACTTCTCTACGTGCGATACCATGAGTGACACTTTGTGCAGCCAAGATGCGTAAAGGCCTAATTCAATGAGTACCTTTAGGATTTCACGAGGCCATTTTTACGCATTTGGATTCTCACGCTTTAGGACCCTAAAATGCCAGGGCAGTATAAATACCCCACATGTGACCCCATTGTGGAAAGAAGACACCCCAAGGTAATCCGTGAGGGGCATGGCGAGTTCACAGAAAAAAAAATTTGGCACAAGTTAGCGGAAATTGTTTTTTTGTTTTTTACAGTCTCATATTCCACTAACTTGTGACAAAAATAAAATTTTCCATGAACTCACCATACCCCTCACGGAATACCTTAGGGTGTCTTCTTTCTAAAATGGGGTCACATGTGAGGTGTTTGTACTGCCCTGGCATTTGAGGGTCTCCGTAATCATTACACGTATGGCCAGCATTAGGAGTTTCTGCGATTCTCCTTATATTGAGCATACGGGTAATGAGATTTTTCTCGTTCAGCCTCTGCGCTGAAAAAAAAAAAAATGAACGGCACAGATTTTTCATTCGCATCGATCAATGTGGATGAAAAAATCTCTGCCAAATCAGTGACTGCGGTGCGGTTGGGCGCTAGCTACCTAACAAGTAGCTAACTAACTGGCGGTGATAAGGGACCCTTATGCCCCATTCACACGTCCGAAATTCTGTTTGCGGAGCGGATTGCGGACCCATTCATTTCTATGGGGACAGACTTTGTCCCGTTCGGATCGGAATTACGGATCCGCGCTTCCCGAGTCTGCACTTCCGTTCCGCAAAAATATAGAACATGTCCTATTCTTGTCCGCAATTGCGGACAAGAAAAAGCATTTCTATATAGTTCTGGCAATGTGCGGATCTGCAAAATGCGGAAAGCACATTGCCGGTGTCCGTGTTTTGAGGATCTGTGGATCCGAGATCCGCGGATCGGATCCGCGGATCCGTGAATCCACGGATCCGCAAAAACACATATGGGCGTCTGAATGGAGCCTTACAAGGGGTGTGATCAATGACAGGGGGGTGATCAGGGGTCTAGATGGGGTGATCAAGGGGTTAATAGGTGAGGGGGGTGGGGGGTTAGTGTAGTGTTTGGTGCAACTTTTACTGTGTTACCTGGTCCTCTGGTGGTCGATCCCAGAAAATGGGACCACCAGAGGACCAGGTAGCAGCTATATCAGACGCTGTTCATAAAACAGCGTCTGATATAACTGTTTGATGCGATTTATATCGCATCTACAGCCTGCCAGCGATTGATCATCGCTGGCAGGCTGTAGTCCCAACTCTCGAGGCGCGCTTCACTGTGAGCGCGCGCATTCTAGAGAACTCTCGCGTCTCGCGAGATGACGCCCGGCGCGTCAAACAGAAGATCCGGACCGCCCGCAGGGCGCAATCCTGCGTGCGGCGGTCGGGAGACTGGTTAAGAGGTTGTCGGTCCTAAAATCAAAATTCTTTTTATGTGCTCTAACACCCCTCACCATGCATACATATGCCCCCAATATCTGTTTTTCATGTCTGAGCTTTCCTTCCCCCCTAGAAGACATCAGATTATCCTGGCAGATCTGTTTACTTTCTCCCCTTCTTGTTTTGTTGAATACATAACTTTATTGATACACAAGCCTGGCTGCACTGCACAGAGATGAGTCACAGGCTGGCCACGCCCCCACACTGCTCTGTCTGCAGCAGCTACTCCCATTACAACTCCTGTGTCCATCTTTCTGCACAGACATGAATCTACTTCTCAGTCAGTGTCTAAATCCCATCACTGACTGTCCACAGGCACTGCACTCACATGTGTATCTAATGCTATACTGTGTGATACAGCCTGCTGAGCTATGCACCTAATCCCATCACTGACCATCCACAGACACTGCCCTCATCATCTCCAGAGTGTGAAAAACAGCTTGAATCAGCAAGCGTCTCCAATCATATATGTATCTAATCCTATCCTGTGTGATACAGCCTGCAGAGCGGTGTATCAAATCCCAACACTGACATTGCTAAAATGTGTATCTAATCCCATTTTGTATGATCCTGTCTGCTGAGCTGTGTATCTAATCCCTTATGCACACCACCGTATCCATTTTGCGATCCACATTTTTGCAGTCCCATTGAGTTCGATGGATTTGAGGTGCTCATTTTGAGGACCAGAATAGGACATGTTCTGTTTTTACTGGAACTGACATACGGATATAAAAAACACACTGATGGCGTCCCTGTGCTTTCCATATCCGTATGTCAGTTCTGCGATTAGATAAAAATGACTGTTAAAAATGTGAATCGCACTACGGACAGTAACCTCATTTAGTGGATCCACGACTTGCAGACCGCAAACCAGATACGGTTCTGTGCACGAGCCCTATCACTTATACTGGCGCCCATAACAGTGACATCCACAGTGCCCCATAACAGTGACATCCACAGTGCCCCCATAACAGTGACCATCCACAGTGCCCCCATAACAGTGACCATCCACAGTGCCCCCATAACAGTGACATCCACAGTGCCCCCATAACAGTGCCATCCACAGTGCCCCCATAACAGTGACCATCCACAGTGCCCCCATAACAGTGACATCCACAGTGCCCCCATAACAGTGACATCCACAGTGCCCCCATAACAGTGACATCCACAGTGCCTCCATAACAGTGACCTCCACAGCGCCCCCATAACAGTGACCTCCACAGTGCCCCATAACAGTGACCTCCACAGTGCCCCATAACAGTGGCGTCCACAGTGCCCCATAACAGTGACGTCCACAGTGCCCCATAACAGTGACGTCCACAGTGCCCCCATAACAGTGATGTCCACAGCGCCCCCATAACAGTGATGTCCACAGCGCCCCATAACAGTGACGTCCACAGTGCCCCATAACAGTGACATCCACAGTGCCCCATGACAGTGACCTCCACAGTGCCACCATAACAGTGACATCCACAGTGCCCCATAACAGTGACATCCACAGTGCCCGCCTAACAGTGACATCCACAGCGCCCCCATAACAGTGACCTCCACAGCGACCCCATAACAGTGACAACCACAGCGCCCCCATAACAGTGACATCCACAGCGCCCCCATAACAGTGACCTCCACAGTGCCCCCATAACAGTGACAACCACAGCGCCCCCATAACAGTGACATCCACAGCGCCCCCATAACAGTGATGTCCACAGTGCCCCATAACAGTGATGTCCACAGTGCCCCATAACAGTGACATCCACAGTGCCCCCATGACAGTGACCTCCACAGTGCCCCATAACAGTGATGTCCACAGCGCCCCCATAACAGTGATGTCCACAGCGCCCCCATAACAGTGATGTCCACAGCGCCCCCATAACAGTGACGTCCACAGTGCCCCATAACAGTGACATCCACAGTGCCCCATGACAGTGACCTCCACAGTGCCCCATAACAATGACCTCCACAGTGCCACCATAACAGTGACATCCACAGTGCCCCCCATAACAGTGACAACCACAGCGCCCCCCATAACAGTGACATCCACAGCGCCCCATAACAGTGACATCCACAGCGCCCCATAACAGTGACATCCACAGCGCCCCATAACAGTGACATCCACAGTGCCCCCATAACAGTGACATCCAGTGCCCCCTATTGGCCCTCTAGTACCATCCAGTGCCCCCACTATGCCATGCAGTGCACCCTTTTTTTCCATCCAGAGCCCCTGTTTGCCATCAATTGTGCCCCCCCCCCCCCTTGTGCCATTCAGTTCCCCCATTGTGCTATCCATTACCCCCTTTGGACATCCATTACCCTGTTGTTAGCCATCCAGTACCTCCTTGTGCCATCCAAAGTGCCACGTGATGTTGTGACGTCAGCAGGTCCTTACAGGGTATAGTATTTAGCTATTAACATTCTAGTAAGCCTCCTCCTGTTTGCCCATACATTTTAGTAAACCACCTCCCGTTTGCACATACATTCTACTGAACCACCTCCCGTTTGCCCATACATTCTAGTAAACCACCTCCCGTTTGCCCATACATTCTATTGAACCACCTCCCGTTTGCCCATACATTCTATTGAACCACCTCCCGTTTGCCCATACATTCTAGTTTACCACTGAATGCTAGTGCGCATGTGTGGTGAGTGAGGACGGCCGGGTGGAGCTTTCTTTGCAGGAGACGGTGAGGTCATTCATGACGTTCCGTCTCCTGCTCAAGAAAGGAAGTGAAGAAGACGGAGACTCACCGGAAGAGCAGAAAACCCGACAGGAGCAGTGACATGACTGGGTGGCAGATCTTGGAACAGGCTGTGCTGTGGAAGGTAAGTATCAGTCCAACAATCTTCCCTTCACAGGTTAGAATTATGCCCCAAATTTAGGTTTTGCCCGGAGAACCCCCTTAACCTTATTCAAGATCAACCATTTTTTTCTGGAAAATGTAAGAAAACTTTTCTTTTATTTTTAATACCAAAAATGTGCAGCTATGTTCATTCTTATACAGGCAATACAAAGTTTATGTTTTCAGTGCTGGAGCTAGAAGCAGTTGTGTAGGCTGATAGTGGTGTTTCTTTTTATGTATTTTTATTTTTATCCACAAACAAAAGATGCAACAGCACTCTGCAACCAGAGCTCTGCCCAAGATGGGAGCTATAAGAGGACATTAATGATATCGCATGCAAACAGTGGAGACATTAGTTTACATTTTGATCAAAAGGTAGTAAGCCCACTCACTCACTGTGTACTCACAATACCTGCTAGTAGCCATCTGGCTCCAGGAGGAGTGCACAGTGGGCTCGGCATGCATGTTGGTACCTGCATCCCTGGATCTAATGGAGGCTGTTACAGCACCAGAAGGGGTTAATAAGTACGGTCTATCCCAGCATGCATGCTGAGCCCACACTCCCTGGATTTTATGTGGCTGTCGTGGCCCATAACAGGTAGGACTTAAGCGTTAGGAGGATTTTATGTGGCTGTCATGGCCCATAGCAGGTCAGATTTAGCGTTAGTACCCACTCTAGGAGACAACCGTGATGCGGTGAGTGGGCTTACTACCTTTGATCAAAATGTAAACTAATGTCTCCACTGTTTGCATGCTATATCACTTATGTCCTCTTACAGCTCCCATCTTGGGCAGAGCTCTGGTTGCAGAGTGCTGTTGCATCTTTTTGTTTGTGTGTATAATTGCCATAGCTACGTGCACCTGCATACAGGGAGTGCTGACTGACCACCTTGTGTTTCTGTTTTTATTTTTATGTATTTTTTCTTTATTTTTTTTATTTTAAACATTGCCTGGGGGTCATACAAGAACTTTGGAGACATTAAAACAGTAAATCTTTTATTAATTATTTCCCTTATTTATGCTTACAAAGTATCTCCAGTTACATGGGAATACAATAGAATCGAAGTCAGGGACAGGCCAAGGTCAGGGCTAGCAGAGTAATGCAAAACAGGAACAGGTTCAAGGTCAGGGCAGGAAAAAAATTAATCAATAGACTAGGATGCGCATGGGCCCTTTAAAAGCCAGTGGGAATGCACTACAGGTACAGAAGAAAAAGCCTAGCCAGCAAGCAGGCTGTAGCCTGCGAGAGGGAATAGAACGCCTAGGGAGGAACAGCTGAAGGAGGGTCCAGGCTGCTGGGTAAATGCAAGGGGACAGAAGTGGCTCGCAACTGCTTCTGTAACAATCATAAGCTAATGCATCATACTAGAAATGGTCTGACCCAACTATACACTTTCCGATGCTTTCAAACATGGAATTCAAAACTTTAAAGATATTGTCTGACTTTAGACTTTAAATCTTGTTCCTCAAGGTAGCAATTGGGAGAAACTAATAAAATAGAGTATACTCATCTGTCTTATCCTCTATTTTTTCTAGTACCTCTACCCACTGCTGTGATATTCCCCACTATGTGCCCATGTGTACTCCTGCAGTGTATCACTGGCCTCAGTTGTATATGGCAGATGATTGGCTGCAGCAGTCACATGGAGTACATAGGGATTCCGTAGCAGCCACGCCAAAAGGAAAGATTCAAACTGTGTCACGGGAAGGCAGGGAATGTTTTATCACATTTGCTGTAGAGATGAACGTTTATTTAATTAAGTCACACAACCCCTTTAATCACCTGCAAGAATGACGTCAAACTGATCCACACTGAGTCTGTGTCATTTGCCACATGATGATAAAGAGAAGGCATTTTGCAAATTCAGATTTGAAATCTGTTGCATCTGGGCTGGTGAGTGGGATGGGTGAGCTATACAGAAGGAGTATTTCTAAACTGTGTGATATCATAAGTGTTAAGTGAACTTAATCAAAATGCGATTTGTCTGCTTTGCCGAATTTTACCAAAAAAATTGCTTTGTGGCGCATTACTTCATCAAAAAATTGCATTTCATTATAAGTAGTGGGCGCAATGACAGAGAACGGCGCTTGCTCTGCGTCATTGTACCCCTCAGATACCATGTTCATCGCTAATCGCGGCATCTGATATTAATATTAAGCTCTATATTAAATAAAAAAATTAAATCATGCTACTTCATCCATTTGATTGCGAACAGCCTGTCATAGCCATCTTGATTAAAGATCCAGCCTGAAATCTTGCGGGGTGCGTGATGACGCCATCACGTCAGCTGGCATGTTGACCTCATACGTCATTGCGCACAAAATTTAGCGTACGATCTTTAATTAAGATGGCAGCGGTGGGCCTTTTGGGTTCAAACGGATGAGGTGAGTATGATTTTTTTAACCCCATTTCAGGGAAAATTGACTTGTTACCGTGATACACAAGGAAATTTGGCTTTGTGGCGAATCAAATTTTCCATCAAATTCGGATCAAAGTCCACTTCGGACACTTTTATTAACTTAACACTAGATATCATATCACAAAAGCCTTTGAAAGTTTTTGAAAAGCTCTTCTACATCTGTATACCAGATATTAAATTACAAAGTGTCTGGAAACTTTTTCCTGTACTTTGTTAAGACTTATGTTCTTTACTGTAGACTGAAAAGTTTTGTAACTGTGACTGTTCCCTCCAGGGATCTGAGTTGTAATCTCCTGGATGAGTTACTGGCATACTTTATCTAGAAAAGTGACTCAAAGCGATCACTTTCTGTCTTGCATATTTTACAGACAAGAAGAACGGCTCCATCCCACAAAGAAGAATTAAGACCCTCTGCATCTCTTGGCTGTACAATATGTAGCCTGTGCTTTCTATAACATCATACGCTGAAGCCTGTGCTAATCTGCTTCTCAGCTTCTCAGCTACTAAAGAGATGAAATTGAATTCCAACTTCTATTTATTTCTATATTTATTTATTTATTGTAAATCTTGAATTGAAGTTTATATCAGGAAAATATTTCTTATCTATTTGGTTCCAATTTTCAAAATTTCAATTTGATCTTTTTATGATCCTTGCATTTTGTGAATTCCATATTTGTATTATATTTTATGTCTTACAATGCTATTACTAATTCAACATATTTCTGCCGAATTCCATTTATTATAAAAGTAAGTACATTTCTCTAAATCTATTCATGTGACATAATTAGGGTGAGTTCACATCTGCGTTCCCGATTCCGTTATGGCTTTCTGTTATAACATAGCTATAACGTAAAATAACTGAATCCATAGGACGGAAGGACTGATCTGTTATGCTGCCCATAGAATTGTATTAAGACGGAATGCAAAACGGAAGCCTTTAAAAGGCATTCCATGAAAATAGAAGTCTATGGAAATCATAACGGATCCGTCCTGTTTCCGTTATGCAGGACGGAGAAAAAGTCCTGCTGACAGGACTTTGTTTTCCGTCTTGCAACACAGGAACCAGAATGATCCATTCAAACTCCCATAGCCGTCTATTAAGATGGAACAAAATGGAAAGCTTCTTAAAGGCTTCCATTTTGACTTCCGTCTATGGATTCCATTATTTTCCGTCATAACTATGTTATAACGGAAAGCCATAACAGTATCCAGAACGCAGATGTGATCCCACCCTTATGTTTAACTTTCCTAAAAAATACTTATTGTTGAGAGAGGTAAAAAAAAAATCATCCACCATTAAAAAAATAAAAAAATTCTTTATAGGATCCCCTATAAATTAGTGTATTGTTGGCTGAAAAACATACCTGTAAACATTGCAAAACCTGCTACTGCCTCAGGTGCCCATTCACAGAGGAAGCGCCTGTTTTAGGAGTGCCCCTTTGCACAGTGCTACATTTCAGTCTGCCTCTCATCTCCCTGCATGTGCTGTCTAAAATACAAACTATTGGTTGCCCATAGCAAACATTCAAAGCCCAGCTTTCATTTTTGTTATTTATTTATTTTATGCGCTTATATAGTTCTACTATATTCCGCATCAATTTACAAACATTAGCATCCAACTGTCCCCAATAGGGCTCACCATTTAAGTTCCTATCAGTATGTCTTTGGTTTCCTTCCTTACTCCAGAGTACCCAGAGGAAACCCACACAAACATGGGGAGAAAGTGCAAACTCCATGCAGATGGTGTCCTTGGTCAGATTCAAACCCAGAACCGCTGAGCTGCAAGGCACCAGTGCTAATCACTGAGCCACCGTGCTGCCCGTGTCAACCAATCATAGCAGAAACTTTGATTTTACTACAGAAAACCTCCCAACTGCCTCAGATCTGGCGGGACAGTCCTGGATTTTGATGGCTGTCCCGGAGTCTACAGATGGCTGAGGTATGCCTGTAGTCATGGGATGGCTGAGGTATGTCTCAAATTTAACTATCTCTGTGTCCTGAGGATGCAGAGACACTTGAATGCAATAGTTATTCATCATTCCAAAGCCTCAGGTGCGATGTGGTGATACATCATTCCTACTGGGCTGTGTAGGAGAAGTATGTGGAATGTAGAATGAACCTGTGCGCTCCTCTTACACTGCCTAGCAGGCACAATATGTCACCGCATCACAATGGGGAGCGCAGAGATGCAGCAGAATGGACAGATAGTGTAGGGAGAGGAATTGTGTTTTTTAGGTAGTTTTGATTGTTGAAAGGTGTTAGAGACCCAACAGTCCTTTTAAGGACTATTCTTTTATCTCGCTGTGAAATATATTAGCGCAACATGCGCTAAATTGCATGCAATTGTTTGGCTGCTGGTGACAGCAGCAACATTACCTGCGCTACATCTCCTGTATAATGTTAGCCTCTAGTGACAGCAGCGTCATTACCTGCGCTACATCTCATGTATAACATTAGCCGCTGGTGACAGCAGCGACAGTACCTGCGCTTACATTTCCTGTATAACATTAGCCGCTGGTGACAGCAGGGACATTACCTGTGCTACATCTCCTGAATAACGTTTGCACATCCCAAATAGCTGTGACATTCCCTCTAATTTATTTGCCCATACACTGCGCTACTGTATGTGTGACATACTTGCAAGCATATATAGCATTTAATATGATGAAGGCGAGCAGTAAGGGACGGGAAGTGGTCGTGCTGCTGATGGTGCACGCATAGGCCGTGGCCCAGGCCATGGTGAAACTGCGCCTGGTGGCAGAGCACAAGAAACACACTCATCCACAATACCTAGCTTCATGACTCTCGAAGTCAGACCAGTGCGACCAGGTGATTGCAGCAGATAACGCTTCCAGTGGGTTAAGCACCACCCTGTCTTCCACAAGTTCAGTCTCTGTAGCCAAGAGTCTGGTCAACAGAATCCTTACCCTGATCCACCTTCCTCCCACCATAGAGAGTCTAGGCAAACAAGTGATCCCACACTCGGATATTTCAAGGAGCTCTTTTCATCGCCATTCCTTGATTTGTCACTCTCGCCAAGTCTTCTTGAAGAGGGACATGAGGAGATCTTGTGCACTGATTCCCAAACTCGTGAGCATCTACAGTCAGAGAAAGATGATGGTGGGGAACGGCAATTAGTGTTTCACGAGGTGGATGATGAGGATGAGACACAGTTGCCAATAAGTCAACCGCAATTAGTGTCTCAAGAGGTTCATGATAAGGATGAGACACAGTTGTCAATAAGTGAGGGTCTTGTTAGGTGAACAAGAAGGAGGATGAACAGAGTAAGGAAGTGGAAGAGGAGGTGGTGGACGATGAAATCACTGACCCAACCTGGTGTGGTGTCTCGGCATGCTGTTGCCAGCGGCTCTGTTTCTGGTTGCCGCATGTGTAGGTTGATTCCTGGTCGCCCCAGGTGTGGTTCCCGCTGGCAACATGTGGTGTGGCATGCTTGACACATTCTTGTATGTGTGTACTTCCCCCATTTGGTGTGCACAGGGTTAAGGTGTGTTTGTTAGGTGTGGTGGGTGTGACCTCAGGCCTCCTTATATGTTGATGTGGTGGAGCCTGAGGTCAGTTTTGCTTTGTTTGTCAGTCTGTGTAGGAGCCTTTCTCCCTAGCTGAATGTTATGTCTGTGTGTGCCACCCAAAATTGTTATATTGTTTCCCTTGCTCTGTCTGTGTGTCCCCTCCTGCGTGCTTCTGTTTACCCTTCCCCACCTGGTGTATGTTGTTATAGTGTGGGTTTTGTTTGGAGGTTTGTATTGTGGTGTGTCTCCGCTGGAAGGGGGTTGCTTTTACCCAGAGGGGTTTAAGCAAACAACTACACAGTGTGTTTTCAGTCCATCTCGACGGCGGCAGGTAAGTGTTGGTAACTTATGTTGTCTGTTGCCTTGTTGTACTTACCTGCCTTTCGGCTGTGAGCCCTGTCTAGTTGGTGGCCAGCTGCTGGGCCTCTGAAGACACAGTTCATCCATAGTCTAGGATGAGCGTGTGGTCTATTCCCTGTCTCTATCTTCCAGGGCAGGCATCCTTAAACTGCGGCCCTCCAGCTGTTGCAAAACTACAACTCCCAGCATTCCCGAACAGTAGAAGTCTCATATTTTATTTTTGTTTTAAGCTACTGACTATGCAGCTACAGTATATAGTGTAGTGGTTAAAGTTCTGGGCTGTGATGCAGAAGCTATGAGTTCAATTCCCATCACAAGCCTTTTTTAGAAATAGAGGTTAAATTAGATTTATATATTTTATATTTTTTAAGTAATTGTAAAAAATGTATGGCACAAAATAAATGTGTGATTACAAAAAAATAGAATATATTTATACATGTATAAAAAAAAAAATATATATATATATATATATATATATATATATATATACATATATATATATATATATATATTTAAATTAAGTTCAGCCTTTATTTCTGAAAAAGTTTGTGACGGGATTTGAACTCCCAGCTTCTGCATCATAGCCCATAACTTTAATCACTACATAGCTGCATAGGCAGTCACTTAAAAATAATATATATATATATATATATATATATATATATATATATATATATATATATATATATATATATATATATATATATATATAAGACTTCTACTGTATAGGAATACTTACCAGTAGTACTACTTACTGTTAGTATTCCATGAGACACAAGAACTCTAATTTTTTTATTTATAATTTTTTATTTTTATTTTTTTCTTAAGTAATTGGCTATGCAGCTTTTATAGCTGAGTGGTTACGATACTTGTCTCTAATGCTGAAGGTCATGACTAGAGATGAGCGAACTTCAAAAATTAGTTCGGCGCTCAGGTTGGGGTAAAAGCCGAAGGACCTGGGGGGACGTCACCATCATGTGATCAGTGCAGGGGGCGTGGATCAAATCCAGTGCTGAGCCACGCTCCCTGCACTGATCACATGACGGTGATGTCACCCCAAGTCCTTCGGCTTTTCCAAAGTTCGAGTTCGTGGAAGTCGCCCCATATGGATTCCATATGCCGGGATAGTCCGCGGTAGCGGAATCCATAACGGAATGCGGCGATTACCCCAACCCGAACGCCGAACGCCGAACTAATTTTTGAAGTTCGCTCATCTCTAGTCATGACTTCGAATCCCAGCAGAAACTTTTCTGAAATACAGGTTAAATTAGATTTAAATACACTGGGTGTCCCCAAGCACTGACTCCATAGATGGACATAGCTATATGAAGTCAGAGCAGGGACTCCTAAGCCACGGACTCCCACTGAGGGATTCCCTCGCTGTACACGCGGTGTTTGGCTGAACTCCACGATGCTCGAGCCGAACTAGTGTTCGGCCGAGCATGCTCGCTCAACACTAATTAGGATTAATATATTTGATTATCAGTGGTGGCATTGAGTATCAAATGTATTAATCCTAATTCAGCCAGTATTACAAACTATCACTGGGTGGCTGCCCCACCCAAGTTTTAATTTTTACACCACCCACGGAATCTAAAGATCTTTATACATGTTTATACACATACACTACTGTGGAAGAAGGTAATGTCGCAGAAGAGTATTCGGTTACCAAAAAGGTGCACCTCACAAGTGCACCTCACAAGTGGAGACACTCACTCACGTAAAAATATATGAATAGAACAAAGCAGGGCACTCTCAGATATCTAGGACCAAAATGTAATGAATGTATTAAATTTATTTAAAAATAACAAATAAAACCAATACTATCTCAGATATATCTAGTGTTGATCACGAAAATTCGAATTGCGAATTTCAATCGCGAATATCGGCAATTCGATAATTTGCGAATATTTTGAATATCTCAAAATATATTCGTAATCGCGAATATTCATTTTTTTAAATATCAGTCTATGCAAATTTTATGCAAATTTTATGCAAAAATTATACGCAAATTTTTAATGAGAATTTTTGCAAATGTAATGTAATGAATGTATTAAATTTATTTAAATTACATAACATTACATGCCTGAAAATCATGAATCGAGAATATATGGCTAATATTTGCCCAAATATTTGGCTAAATATTTATGCGAAATATCGCAAATTCGAATATTGCCCCTGCTGCTCATCACTAGATATATCCTTAAACAATACATAAAAACTAGGGAGACAAAATTGCGAAGTTACAAGTGTTAGCTAATGCGACAACTGCAACAAGTTGTGAAATAACGGAATAGGAGCAACATTTTGTTCACCACAGCCAATAGAAGCAACAAAAAAACTAAGGCAGGTACATCCTTAGTATATTTCCTTTATAATGCCATAAATATGGGCTGAGGGGCAACGCAGAGTTATTGAGTGTATACATTGTCTTGTATACAATCAAAGCACTGGTAAAACAAAGGTTAGTCCAGACTAATAGATACAACGGGGGAGGCAGGATTAGAGAAGGGTGGCACTACCAAATGTTTCACCCGTGCGCCTATTATAGCCACCTCCGGTCCGGTGTGTATTGTCGTGCGTGGTGCTCAGCTCCCAGAAGGGCGATGTATGCTCAAGCATAGATAAGAAGAAAGCGGTGCGGCACTCACCCGGCTTCTTAAAGTACAATTTATTTCTTCATGGACCAGGCGTCAGACAGACTTCAGGTAGCAGGGCGGACATCGAGCTGGGCGGCTGCGAGTGGCGACGGCTGTTTCGTGCGCTGAGTTGAGCGCATCGTCAGGCGCGGTAGGATCGGCGCGCGCATGATGCGCTTTTATGGCGTCATCCCGCTGCCGCACTCAGCTGCGTGGCGCGCACTAAAGCCAATCCTGAATAACAATAAAAACATCGCAAGATTACGTTATTCAAACCATTCACATCTGACACTTGACTTCACTTTTGTCAGAAATTTGCATGGATGATAGTAAGTCGCACCGTTACGCTTATGATGGCAGTTCTTCCACATATACTCACGATCATTCTGCTATGTTGCTGCTTTATAGTAAAAACAGCCAAAGGGTGCTACCTTCACTTGTGTGGGATGTGTTAGATGTACATTTCAATCACATCTAAGTGTTAATAAATCGCGCAAATGCGCTTATTATGACAATCATTGCACATACAGCATATTGATTCTGCAATATAGATCATTTGTGCTAGAAGGTAGTGCCTTCCACACATAAAATATGTTAAATGCACGTTTCCATCCATAAATTGGAGGAGAGGATGGTAGGAAACATGCATTTAACATATTTTATGACTACTTGAATGAATACCAGCCGCGGAAATGAAGGTGAAGTCTAAAGCCTCCATGTTCTTAGGATCCAGCACCATTTAAGAATTTGGTAGTATTAAGTCTGTACTCCGTGCCTGTCTCCACCCTGCTCACCCGCTCCCCAACTGCCGGGTTATGGTGGCTCAGACCCCATCTTGTACTTCCCTGAATTCCCAGCCACTGGAGTAATTTGGCTTGTTTCCTCCACACGACTGATGCTTGCTTTTTGCTGGCAATACATTTCACTGCCTGTAGAGCGCATGCTTCCTCTAGTTTTAAAGAGTCCGTACACATGCACCCTAATCTTTCAAGCCAATTGATGACCACTCAGAAATAGGTTCTAGTACGGTAGGATCCTGCAAAGGTTGCGCTGATTATGTTTGTCTGCTTGTGTACCAACCTCTGCCTGTTTCCAGATTTGACCCTTAACTGTCCAACCTGACATCTGCCTGATCTCCATTTTGATCCTGAGCCGTCTTCTTTTACTTTGGATTGTTTATCAGATTGCACAAACTCTGCCTGCACTGACCTTAGTCTACCTCTGACTATGGGTTCCACCATCCTGACTGTGGTACCCAACTAGGGTTGAGCAAATCGACTTAAAATAAAGCATCTGAAGTCGATTGACATAAAACTTCATTTGAATACTGTACAAAGTGAGCACTCTGTACAGTATTAGAATTAGAGATGAGCGGATTTTTAAAAATTCGGTTCGGTTGGTTCACCAAATTTTTTCAAAACATTTGGTTCAATTTGAATTTATTTGAGCCAAATCGCATAAAAAAATGGCTATTTTCGGGTTGCAGAGATTCTTTATAGTGGTGTAGAACACTGTGGCTTGCAGTAACACGCATAAGAGTCTGCTGTGGTAGTGAAATAATACACAGAGTGGCACAATGACAGTGTGGAGGTGGAAGGAGCATCAGGAGACCACAGAGTGGCAAGGTGACATAGTGTGGAGGTGACAGCAGCATCAGGAGACCACAGAGTGGCAAGGTGACATAGTGTGGAGGTGGCAGCAGCATATGGAGACCACAAAGTGACCCGGTGACAGAGTGGGGAGGTGGCAGCAGCATCAGGAGACCACAGAGTGGCAAGGTGACATAGCGTGGAGGTGGCAGCAGCATATGGAGACCACAAAGTGACCCGGTGACAGAGTGGGGAGGTGGCAGCAGCATCAGGAGACCACAGAGTGGCAAGGTGACATAGTGTGGAGGTGGCAGCAGCATATGGAGACCACAAAGTGACCCGGTGACAGAGTGGGAGGTGGCAGCAGCATCAGGAGACCACAGAGTGGCAAGGTGATATAGTGTGGAGGTGGGTTGCAATACGAGTACAAGCTGAAGATGGTGGGTCAAATAAGGAGCACTTGGCATCAGATGTGTGGCATCAGGTGGCTGGCTGCATCAGAGTAGTAGCTGAGGCAGGTAGCTAGAAGAAACCAGTCTCTTTTGTCAAAGTGTTGGTGTGGCACCATGTCTGACATGTCATCATGTCTAGTCTGATGCATCAGTCATTGTTGGGTGGAAATCTTCACTGATCCACGTCTGATTTATCTTGACAAAGGTCAGTCTCTCAACATTTTGGGTGAACAGGCGAGTTCTTCTTGGGGTAACTATGGCCCCCGCCGCACTAAACACACACACTACTGGCCGGGCAGGAGAGCTTTTCCAGGGCAAACTCTGCTAGTTTTGCTGCTCAGTAGTCCACCAGCGGATCTTCAAAGGAGGGTGGCAGGGTACTGTCCAAGAATGCCACCACCTGTCGGTTCAGGTCCTGCTCTAGGTCTCGCTGCTGTTTCTGGTGAGTAGTTTATTCACTATGCGGGTGAAGAAAGCTACTAATCAGCTACTGTAGACTCAGGCTGCTGCTGATGAAGCTGGTACTGCTCCTGCCATCCCACCCCTCCCCAGCAGCCATGTCAGTGGAACGTAAGCACAGAGGGCCCCCCCGGTCAGACTTGCGAGAGGATGGACGATGGAGCAAATAGGCGACGGCCAACTGACTACATAGGATATCTCTGTAGTAGTTCAGTTTGTCCTCCCTCTCGGTGGGTGCAAAAAAGGCCCCCATTTTGGACTGGTAGCGAAGGTCCAACAAGGTGGAGAATCAGAAGTCACCCCTATGTCGAATGGTGACAATTCGGCTGTCACTATGCAAACAAGTGAGCATTCATCGGGCTATTTGTGCAAGTGACTCGGGGGTACTCCCTGCCTCCATCTCCACTGCATACTGCCACGGTGTGTCTGGGTCCTCTGCCTCGTCTTCCTCATCGCCATTTAGCTCCTCTGGCTGGTCCTCCTCCTCCTCTCCTGTCAACTGTGTAGAAAAACCACCCATTTAACTACACATTGCTAGTGCTCTAATGTCCTCCTCCTCCTCCTCCAGAAGCACCCACAGGGCTCATGTGGCCGTGGGATCTAGGTGCCACATCTCCAGTTCCCTGACCAGCCAGATTTATCAGCATCTGTTCCAGGGCATGAAGCAGTGAAATGATGATGTTCATCTCGTAGTCCTGGCGACTTACAAATAACGTGGCCTCCTCAAAGGGCCTAAGCAAATGGCAGGTGTCACGCATAAGCTGCCACTGGCTGACATCGAAGTTACACAGAGGAGTATTCCTGTCCGCTTGGATAATGAAGAAATTGTTTATGGCCTTTCTATGTTCGTATATTCGGTCCAACGTATGGAGGGTGGAATTTCAATGGGGGCAAGCGTCGCATATCAGACTATGTTGGGGGATGCCGCTCTGCCACTGCAGCTCAAGGAGGGTTTGCTTTGTGAGGTGTATGAGTGGCTGAAGTGCATACATAGTTTCCTGGCCATTTTTAGGATGTCTTGCAGATGGGTGTAAGACTTCAAGAACCGCTTAACAACCAGATTGAACACGTGTGCTACGTAGGGTGCATGGCTCAGCATGCCTCATTGACGCAGTGCCGACACCATGTTCTTCCCATTGTCAGTCACCATGGTTTCAGTTGTTGCAGGAAAGCCAGGATTCGATTTCTTGATGAAGGACACGGAGCAGTTCCTCCCCTGTGTAACTCCGACTCCGTCGCCCAGGCAAACAAGGTGCTGAACAACATGACACCGCCGTGCCCTGCACATGTGGTATGCTGTAGGGGCACTGTGAATTGTCCCTGCAGTGGAGGCTGAGGACATGGTGGAGGATGAGGAGGCAGAGGCGGACATTGTCTTAGGACCAACGGCGTGACAACATGGAGGGGATGTGGAGTCACCTGGCCAAGTTGTTGGTGTGGCTGTGCAGGAACCACACTCACCCAGTGGGCCATAAAAACATGTATTGTCCCTAACCTTAGTTACAGCTCCACATGTCGGTGCTGCCTTGTACTTTGGCAGACACTGACAGGCTCAAGGACTGGCCCACCCTCTGATCTACATACGTGTGCAAGGCTGGTACTACTTTTTGGCAAAAAAATGATGGCTTGGGACTCTCCACCTCAGCTTGGTACAAGCTACAGTTCTCTGAAAGGTGCAGAGTTCCCACTTGGAAAGTGAGGGACTGCAGCACCAGCAACTTGGATGAGTACACGCATACTGTTGTCTCTTGGCCATCGCTTTGGTGATCAATTGTTGATGGAATGACTGACAAGGAGTAGGAGGAGAAGGAGTAGGAGCATCAGGACCAGCAGATGATGGGAAGGACAGACAGCTACCTTCGATTGAGGTGGTGGAGCCTTGACTGCTTGAAACCGGGTGTGTGCCACTGGGTGATGCAGCGGTTGGTGCGGCAGGCTGGACCACCACATCGAGCCAAGGTTCTCCCAGGCCACTTTATGATGACACTGAAAATGTTGATGCAGGGCCGTGGTGCCAACATTGGCACCCTGGCCACGCTTCAACTTCTCCACAGATTCGACATATGGCCATGTTCACCTCCTCCAGCAGATTAACAAAAAAACTGCCACACCGTCGAGTAGGTGATTTTACCCCCAACACTAAGCACTGACTGACTTCTACCGCTGCTAGTTCAGTGAACCCATGCACCACTACTTTCTGGGCAGATAGGCTTCTGCTAAGTGGGTCGTCTATCCGGGCACGTTTGACTACTGACCTCCCACTGCTGCCACCCTGCTGACTCCTCGGCCACACTAGTGATTTGTTGGCTCCACCACTGCCTCACATGCAAGCTGCCATGCTCTTTTCCCGATGATGATGAAGCCCCTAATTTACCTGGCTCCCAAGAGCGATCAGCTACATCATCATCATTATCGAGTACTGTCTGCACGTCACTGATGTCCTCCTCAACGATCTCTGGGTCAAGAGCCTCACTGTTCACAACACAGCTTCCACACCTCTCTCCTCATCCCTACTTGCCCACCTAGCGGAGGAAGCGGGCGGATGTCTCCTTCACATCTTGGCTGGCCAGTAGCTGCTCACTATCCTCTAGTAGCTCTGTCCTCGCTGTATAGTGGGGCTGGAGCCCACAGCATATAATATTTCTCTGGTTGAGGGAAGAGAAAAGGACAGAGGCAGGTTGAGGACAGATGAGGGCACAGGGACTTAACCCGGCCCATGCCAACTAAGAGTTGTGTCTGATGAATCCACCGAACCTTGACCGGGGGTGTCTGATTTCACGAACTGGTCGACTGAAGTCAACTATTAAAGAACCGCTGGGTTGCTGGTCAAGACAAGACCACTAGAAAGCTCAGGCCTCTTGCTGCCACTCCCTTACTCTGCTGCGCCCTGTGCCTGCGCCAGAAACATTTAGGCCTCTGCCTCTCCCCCTGTGTAGGGTCTGGCACTTTTCTGTCTGACATACTGTTACTGTTAGATCAAATAAATAAATAAAAAGGAAATTAAAACACCCCAAAAAGTATTAAAGTTTTTACTTCACCACACAACGGCTAATCGAGCTGATAAGCCCTTTTTTCCCACTAATACATGCCAAAAGGGTATTTGAAACATATAACTGCACCGCTGAACGGCAAATAGGCCCTTATTTTTTCCACTTATACACTCCACAAAAAGGTTTTAGAATATATAACTGCACCACTCATCAGCAAATATATTTTTCTTTTTTCCACTTATACACTCCACTAAAAGGCTTTAAAATATATAACCGCACCGCTGAACGGCAAATATATTTATCTTTTATCCACTTATACACTCCTCAAAAGGCTTTAGAACATATATCTACACCACTGAACGGCAAATAGGGCCTTTATTTTTTTCCACTTATACACGTCTACAGAAGGCTTCAGAATATAAACTGCTCTCTGAACGGCAAATATATTTTTCTTTTTTCACTTGTACACTCCACAATAGGCTTTAGAACAGATAACTGCACTGCTGAACGGCAAAAAATTTCTTTTGCCACTAATAGACAAATAAAAAGGGCTTTAGAACATATAACTGCAATGCTCAATGACAAATAAAAATGTTTTGTGCCACTAATACACGCCTAAAAAGGTCTGTAATTTTCGCACTTCACCACACAACGGCTAATAAGCCCTTTTTTTCCCACTAATAGAAGACAAAAATGCTTTAGAACATATAACTGCACCGCACAAGGGCAAATAAGACATATAAATTTTTCCTTTCGGTTTTCCCAAACCGAAACCGAAGTTTGGGAAAAGGTTTTTAACAGTGGAAATAAATTTTTGAATTTATTACCCAAAGTCTCATTAACCACCTCAGCCCCTAGCTTAAACACCCTTAATGACCAGGCCACTTTTTACAATTCTGCACTACACTACTTTCACCGCTTATTGCTCAGTCATACAACTTACCACCCAAATGAATTTTACCTCCTTACCTACTTTTCTTCTCGCTAATAGAGCTTTCATTTGGTGGTATTTCATTGCTGCTGCCATTTTTACTTTTTTGCTATTAATCAAAAATGACAGTAATTTTTGCAAAAATCGACATTTTTCACTTTCTGTTGTAATTTTTTTCAAACTACATTTCTATATAAATTGTTCTCAAAATTTATTGTTCTACATGTCTTTGATAAAAAAAAATGCAATAAGTGTATATTTACTGGTTTGAGTAAAAGTTATAGCGTTTACAAACTATGGTGCAAAAAAGTGAATTTCGGCATTTTGAAGCAGCTCTGACTTTCTGAGCACCTGTCATGTTTCTTCAGGTGCTAGTATGTCAGGATAGTATAAATACCCCCCAAATGACACCATTTTAGAAAGAAGACACCCCAAAGTATTTGCGGAGGGGCATGGTGAGTTCATGTATGATTTCATTTTTTTTCACAAGTTAGCGGAAAATGACACTTTCTGAGGAAAAAAATAATAAAGTTTCCATTTCTGCTAACTTCTGGCAAAAAAAATAAAAAATCTCCCACAGACTCACTATGCCCCTCAGTGAATACCTTGGGGTGTCTACTTTCCAAAATGGGGTCATTTGAGGTGTGTGTTTACTGTTCTGGCATTTTGGGCAACGATAAATCGTGAGCATCCCTGTAAATCCTAAAGGTACTCTTTGAAATTTGGGCCCCTTTGCGCATCTTGGCTTGACTGCAAAAAAGTGGCACACATGTGGTATCGCCGTACTCAGGAGAAGTAGGGCAATGTGTTTTGGGGTACATTTTTACATATACCCATGTTGGGTGAGAGAAATATCTCTGTAAACTGACAACTTTGTATAAAAAATTAAAAAGTTGTCATTTACAGAGATATTTCTCACACCCAGCATGGGTATATGTAAAAATACACCCCAAAACTCATTGCCCTACTTCTCCTGAGTACGGCAATACCACATGAGTGACACTTTTTTGCAGCCAAGCCAAGATGCGCAAAGGGGCCAAAATTCCCATGAGTACCTTTAGGATTTCACAGGGCATTTTTACGCATTTGGATTCTCACGCTTTAGGACCCCTAAAATGGCAGGGCAGTATAAATACCCCACATGTGACCCCAGTTTGGAAAGAAGACACCCCAAGGTATTCCGTGAGGGGCATGGCGAGTTCACAGAAAAAATTTTTTTGCCACAAGTTAGCGGAAATTGATATATATATATATTTTTTTACAAAGTCTCATATTCCACTAACTTGTGACAAAAAATAAAATTTTACATGAACTCCCCATACCCCTCACAGAATACCTTGGGGTGTCTTCTTTCAAAAATGGGGTCACATGTGAGGTTTTTGTACTGCCCTGGCATTTGAGGGTCTCCGCAATCATTACACGTATGGCTAGCATTAGGAGTTTCTGCTATTCTCCTTATATTGAGCATACGGGTAATGAGATTTTTTTCCGTTCAGCCTCTGGGCTGAAAAAAAAAATGAACGGCACAGATTTTTCATTCGCATCGATTAATGTGGATGAAAAATCTCTGCCAAAATCAGTGACTGCGTGTGCGGTGGGCTGGGCGCTAGCTACCTAACAAGTAGCTAACTAACTGGTGGTGATAAGGGACCCTTATGCCCCATTCACACGTCCGCAATTCTGTTTGCAGAACGGAATTGTGGACCCATTCATTTCTATGGGGACAGACTTTTGTCCCGCTAGGATCCAGAATTGCGCATCCGCGCTTCCGGGTCTGCACTTCCGTTCGCAAAAATATAGAACATGTCCTATTCTTGTCTGCAATTGCGCACAAGAAAAGGCATTTTCTATATATTTCTGGACAATGTCGGATCTGCAAAATGCGGAAAGCAACATTGACGGTGTCCGTGTTTTTGCGGATCCGCGGATCCGTAAAACACATATGGACATGTGAATGGAGCCTTACAGGGGGTGATCAGTGACAGGGGGTGATCAGGGAGTCTATATGGGGTGATCAGGGTTAGCAAGGGGTTAATAAGTGACAGGGGGTGTAGGGTGGTGCTTGGTGCTACTTTACATAGCTACCTGGTCCTCTGGTGGTCGATCCCAGCAAATGGGACCACCAGAGGACCAGGTAGCAGCTATATCAGACGCTGTTCACAAAACAGCGTCTGATATATATCTTTGATGCTTTTTATTTTACATCTACAGCCTGCCAGCGATTGATCATCGCTGGCAGGCTGCAGTATAACTGCCGAGCCGCAAGCCGCTGTGAACGCGCGCGCGTTCACAGCAAATCTTGCCTCTCGCGAGATGACGCGCCGACGCGTCAAGGAGGAACAAACCTCCCACCGCCTGGACGCATCCGTGCGTTAGGCGGTCGGCAGGCGGTTAAACTTCGCAAAGTAATAACTTTAGCTCATCTGAGCCAATACATTCTAATACTGTACGGACTGCATGATCCGCACATTAATCAAACAAAGTTTTATGCGAATCGATTTCTGATGTTTCATCCAAAGTTGATTCGCTCATCCCTTTACCCAACATACAGCATGTTGATCACTTTTTTTTATTCTATTTTTTTTTTTTTCTTGTCTAAATATTGCTGTGCTGTCAATAGTCAATTTTTTTAAAGGTTTCACTGTGCAGTATAACTGGCAAAAATGGTTCTGATGGCTAGACAGTGGTAGTTTCTCTCTCTGTCAACCACTTAGATTTCATAGTTACATCTAAACACAGCATACAGAGGAATAAGCTGCCAAAATCGGAGCTAGCTTTAATCCCGCAGTTGCAGAAAGGTGTCAGCTATAGTCACAGCTGACATTTGCTATAGATGGTGCAGGCTGTACTCTAGTGCCTGTAAAATCCACTGATGTGACTGTATATCCAGATATGACAAGTCAATAGTGGTCTGGACACACAGTTATGTTCTTTGCCTGAAGCTGGGTTTTCCCAGCTTTTTAACACTGCCTATCCTGATTCCAACCTTCAGCACCCCTGCTGATCAGCTGATGATATACTGTATTAAATATTTATATATATATTAGTATATTTTTAATTATAATTTATATTTTATTTGCCATTGTTGCTACAGTTGAAATTAATTCAGCATGAATCATGAAAATTTTTAAACACATAATATTCATAAAGTTAATAAGGTTTCCATTTTTTTTTTTCATCAAACTTTTCTGGTGTAACTATAGCTTTAATGTTTTAGAAAACAATTTATATGTTTTTTTTATTGTTTAAATACTGTTCACTATAAAATACAAACCCAATCTCCACAATAAAAAGAAAAACAATAGTTAATAAACTATACATATCTCAAAATGGTACTGGTACCACAACACATCCTCTAAAATAAAGCTCCCTCCAAAAAAAAAAGTCGTGATGCAAAACAAAACGTCTCCTTTCCATGGAATATGTTTCCATGGACTATGCTTTAATTATACAGCTTAACTTTTACCAAAAGGTCAGTGTTGTCAGTAGTGTTGAGTGTGAATATTCTCATTGCAAATTTTTATCGCGAATATTGGCACTCGAGAATTCACGTAATATTTCAAATATAGGAAATATATTCTTAAAAAACGAATATTAATTGTTATTTTTTTCATCTGAACCCATTACCTGCTTGCTTCTTGCTTCTGGGCCAGTGTGAGAAGGCTGCAATATTGTAGTCTTTAGTGAATTAGAATATTCTATCTTCATTATTTAATTTATTTCATCTTATGCGAAATATGGGCAATGTAATATGTACGGTAATCGAGTAAGGCAGGTTATAGGCAACTTTCTTTTGGGTTGGCTTGTTAGAAATTGCGAATATGTAGTATATACTATATACTACATATTCACGAATTCTAGCCAAGCCAACACAATAGGTAAGTTGCCTATAAACCGCCCTTACTGGATTAACGCGCATATTACATAGCCGATTTTTCACAATCAAGAGAATAATCTCAAATACGAATATTCGCGAATATATGATGAATATTCTACCACAAATTTGCAAAAATATCGCAAATTTGAATATTGCCCCTGCCGCTCATCACTACTCAGCAGTTCCCCCCAAAAAAAATATATATATATAAATAATAATAAAAGGCAAGGTAACCTTCTCCAAAATGGTTCAAAAAGACCACATACAGGTACTGTACATCAATATGAAGAATTTAAAAATACTTATTTTGAAGTACAAATAAACGAAAACTTTAAAAAAAATGCTCACTCTAAAGTAAAAATTAAAGATCAACTGATTTATATTTTCATTTTGACACAGACTTCTCAGGGACCAAGAAGAAACTTGGTTCCAGTTCATTAGATTTATTGGGGAAAAAATCTATGGAATCTGAATTAAGATAACTAACGAGAAACAAAACCCTGGACTGTGCTGAACTTCAGGACTATGAATATGCAATCTAAAAATTTTAGTTTGGTGACAGAAATATTTCTTTTGGGATTTCAGAATATACAGAATTTTAAGATTTTCTTCTCTCTTCTGCTTCTGATCATCTTCTTTGTGACAGTATGTGGAAACCTCCTCATTATTCTAGCGGTGTCCTACAACAGATCGCTCCACTCTCCCATGTACTTCTTCCTCACACAGCTCTCCTTCTCAGATATCCTCCTTACCACCATCATAATACCTAACATGCTCCACATTTTGCTCTATGAAGGAACATCTGTGTCTTTTATCGGCTGTTTGATACAATTTTACCTGTTTATAGCCACAGAGGCATTTGAATGCCTTCTCCTGACCGTGATGTCCTATGACCGGTATCAGGCAATCTGCAACCCTCTACATTACACCACAGTAATTGACAAGTCATTCTGTCTAAAAGCTATTTTGGTAATATGGTTGATCATTTTTGCATGATTTTGATGTTTTCTGTAACAATGAGTCAATATCAATTCTGTGGACCCAATGTCATTGACGATTTCTTCTGTGATTTAGATCCTGTACTTGAACTTTCCTGCTCAGATACTTCTTTAGTCAAAATAGAAAGTATGATACTGGTCATACCTATCGTCCTGTTCCCATTTACTGTGATCATTGTCTCATATGTGTACATTATCTTCACTATACTGAAGATTCCTTCTGTGACAGGGAGGCAGAAGACCTTTTTCCACCTGCAGCTCTCACCTAGCTGTAGTGTTTATATATTACGGGACAATCATTACTATGTATTCATTTCCAAATATGGGGGATGTAAAGAAAATTCTCTCCTTGTTCTACACTGTTATCACCCCAATTCTGAACCCTGTTATATACAGTCTGAGTAACAGAGATATTAAGCAAGCTTTTAGAAAGCTATTGAGCAAAGTGGCTTCTGGCCTTCCAACAAGTTGGCTCAAAGGTCTGCCTCATTTGTAATAATCAGATTAGGTTATAGAGGTTAAATATGGCAGTGATGGACAGGCTTATTATTTGTGGCAGGAAGTCACATATTAGAGCCCTAGGGTTTTTGCACATGGCCATATTATGACCCTAAGGGCTCATGAACACGGCCGTGGCGGTCCGTTACGTGAATTGGGGACCCCAATTTGCGGTCTCCAATGCACGGGCAACCTCCGTACGGCTGCCGGGATGAATCCAGACCCATTCAACTTGAATGAGTATGCATTCGTCCGTTCCGCAAAAAGATAGGACATGTTCTATCTTTTTGTGGTACGGAAGTCACAGAATGGAACACAAAAGAAGCACTCCATAGTGCCTCCGTAGTGTTCCGTTCCGTGATTCGATTCCGCATCTCTGTATTTGCGGACCCATTAAAGTGAATGGGTCAGCATTCTTGATGCGGAATGCACGCGAGCAGTTCCCGTGTATTGCGGATCCGCAAATGCCGTCCGACTCGCAATATGGCAACGGGCAGCACACATTGGTGTGCATGAGCCCTAAGGATGGTATTGTATACGTCTCTCTTTACTGTAGATCTGCATGAACAAAACAATAGCTAATCTCAGGGAGACCAGCCACAAAAACACTGCGGAGCCTCACTTAAGAGTCTCAACACAGCAATCCAAAGTGCAAAGCTCCCTGGGAAACATTAATATGCAAAACGAATGTGGAGCCCTAGTATTCGGTCTACAACACAATGAAGGCCAGATATCCCTCAAGGAAGGAAAACCGGTGCAAGGGGTGTCTCCATTACAGAGATCACCAAATCCACCATATTAGGTGGCCCCTATATCAAGATCCCGCTTTTTACAAGCTTTAAGGATGTGACGGGGAAAACCTAAGCCAGTTATCCATCCACAGAGATCTGCATGTACACAATCATAAATCTCTGGTGAAAGTGCCTGGTAGAAAATACAGAGGGATGGAAGTAGCACAGGGTTGTGGATGGGAAACTTGGATAAAAGTAGTTTCACTTCATCAAATAGTAAGAGAGTCCAAGATAGTCAACAATATTCCAGGGATTTTTATGTTGGCTCAGTCTTCATTAGTAATGGTCAGATTTGATTTGGCTGCTTCGCCGAATTTCACAAAGAAATTTGATTTGTGATGAATTACTTGTTCACAAAGTGCATTCCTTTGCATGTAGTGGGTGCAATGATGGGGAGCGGCGATCACGCCGCCCAGTCATTGAACCCTTCAGATGCTGAGTACATCGTGATCGTGGAACTTGATGCTACAATTGAGGCTTTTAAGACTTTAATCAGGTAAAAAAAAAAACATACTCACCTTTTCCATTTGCTTATGGAGAGGCCATCGTGATTGCCATCAACATTCCCGCCTAGCACGCTGGCATGGTGACGTCACACTTTACCCAAAGCAAGATTTTGTGCAGTATCTTCAATCAATATGGCTGCGACGGCCTCTCTGCAAGCAAATGGATGAGGTAAGTAGGCTTTTTATAATTCTTTTTGTCTCCTTTTCAGGAAAAATATATTTGTTACCACGAACCGAGAGGAAATTCAGCTTCACAGCTAACCAAATTTTTCCTGAAATTGGGATCAAAGCCACTTCATGTGGCTTTGATTCACTCAACACTAGTCTTGATTATTAAAGCGTCACTGAGTTTTAAGAAAACAAATGTTTTGATCGGCGAGTGACTGTTACAGATCAGCGAGTGTGGACGCACTGTGCCAACCAATAGATTTGACTTAGGGTTAACCCTAAGGGTGTTATCATTACACTGCCCAGTATTCACACTTTAATCACTGTCGAGGTATTCTGACTTCTCTACAAGGAAACAACCAGGCCGCTACTTCTGGCAGGGCCGGGCGCATCCTATAGGCAGACTACGCAGCCACATAGGGCGTACCTTGGGAAGGGGCGCCGCCAGAAGCACTGTCCCTCCTCATGCTGCAGCTGCCTGAGTGCTCTATATAGAGCCTCAGGCAGCTGCAGCACTGAACGGGCTGCCACATCCATGAGGGTGCACCACCCGGATGCAGCAAGAGGAGAGGGGCTGACAGGGGCTGTCACTCCATTGTAGCGTGGCCGAGCCCTGTATGATCCGCGGGTACAGGGAGCATCTGTCTCCTGTACCCGGCCAGACTGACAGGATGTGCGCACACAGTGTGTTAGTCCACCTGAGTACAGGAAACAAAAGCTCCTGTACCCGTGGACCATACAGAGCTCGGCCACACTACACTACAGGGAGGAAGAGAGTGACAAGGGATGAATTGGAAGAGAGTGACAAGGGAGGGGGTGACTTGGAAGAGAGTGACAAGGAGGGGTAACTTGGAAGAGAGTGACAAGGAGGTGGGGGAAACTTGGAATAGAGTGACAAGGGAGGGGGTAACTTGGAATAGAGTGACAAGGGATGGGGTAACTTGGAAGAGAGTGACAAGGGAGGGGGGATTAACTTGGAAGAAAGTAACAAGGGAGGGGGGATGAACTTGGAAGAGAGTGACACGGGAGGGGGGAACTTGGAAGAGAGTGACAAGGGAGGGGGCAACTTTGAAGAGAGTGACAAGGGGGGCGCACTTGGAAGAGAGTGACAAGGGGGATGAACTTGGAAGAGAGTGACAAGGGAGGGGGGGATGAACTTGGAAGAGAGTGACAAGGGAGAGTGAGAGAAAGGGAGTGACAAGGGAGGAGGGGAGGGGAGATTGACATCCATTACACACACTCAGTGCATCCCTTACAAACACAGATTCACACAACACATTCCGTACACACGTTCAGAAACACACAATACATCCCTTATACACAAACAGAAACTTCCTTCTATCCCTTACACGAAAACACGGTGCATCCACTCCACACACACACACTGCATCCACTACACACACACACTGTATCCACTACACCCACTGCATCCACTCCACACACACTGCCTCCACTACACCCACTGCATCCACTAAACACACACTGCATCCACTACACACACACACACTGCATCCACTACACACACAAAACTATAATATAACTGTAGCGTACCTAAATGTTGGCCCAGAATATTTTACATATTAACTTCACACAAAAAATAGCCTTAGGGTATAAAGATTCTGTTTTTGGCCAGGTGAATATAAAATATAACCTTTATTATACTTTTATTAAAATAGCTTTATGAGCCCCAAATCTCAAAAGGTACAAGAAACTATATAATGCCACCTTTTTGTATTTATTTGCAAAGAGATACATTAATGTGGGATCGTGTGTTCGCATTCACACACTTATCCCAATTGGAGATAGAAATCGCTAATCTTGCTGAGTGGTGTTGTTAACCGCTTGCCAACTGCCGACGCATCCGCGCGTCATCTCGCGATAGGCGAGATTTGTCGTTCACAGCGGCGCACAGCTCGGCAGTTATACTACAGCCTGCCAGCGATGATCAATCGCTGATCACCCCCTGTCATTGATTACCCCCTGTAAGGCTCCATTCAGACGTCCATATGTGTTTAAACACGGACACCGGCAATGTGCTTTCCGCATTTTGCAGATCCGCATATTGCCAAAACTATATAGAAAATGCTTTTTCTTGTCCGGCAGTGCGGACAAGAATAAGACATGTTCTATATTTTGCATGAACGGAAGTGCAGACCCGCCATTCCGGATCCGAGCGGGACAAAGTCTGTCCCCATAGAAATGAATGGGTCCGCAATTCCATTCCGCAAACAGAATTGCGGACGTGTGAATGGGGCATAAGGGTCCCTTATCACCGCCAGTTAGTTAGCTACTTGTTAGGTAGTTTACGCCCAGCCCGCCGCACCGCAGTCACTGATTTTGGCAGAGATTTTTTCATCCACATTGATCGATGCGAATGAAGAAATCTGTGCCGTTAATATATATATTTTTTCAGCGGAAAAAAAATCTCATTACCCGTATGCTCAATATAAGGAGAATAGCAGAAACTCCTAATGCTGGCCATACGTGTAATGATTGCGGAGACCCTCAAATGCCAGGGCATTACAAACACCTCACATGTGACCCCATTTTAGAAAGAAGACACCCCAAGGTACTCCGTGAGGGGTATGGTGAGTTCATGTAAAATTTTATTTTTGTCACAAGTTAGTGGAATATGAGACTTTGTAAAAAAATATATATATATACACTTGTTAACACTGCTTGAAAAAGGTGCCATGGAGAGCACTGAAGCGTCGCTATTACTCGGTGAATAAACCACTTTTTTCTTCACCATTTTGGATGTGCCGTGGATTTACTACTTTTTATATCTCTGGAAGTAAGTGGGATACTGCTACAGCTACTGGCACTCCTCTGCATACTCTATTGTGTAAGCGGTGCGGTCCTTCATCATTGTCTATTGTTTCCCTCGGATCAGCACGCTTTTTCCTTTTTCCTTTGTCTGAATACATTGAACTGACCTATTAATATGGCAACCACACCGGGTATTTTTCTTATTCTCAAGATGAAGCAGCGCGTATCTTGAATGCTTTCAAGAGCGATGCTGGTTTTTGTCTACCCCCACGGTACTTGATACAAAGAAAATCTGGAATTAATTTCAAAACGGATTATATCATTGGAGTTAAATCTCATAACACTGAGTGAGTACTACAAAGCTCAGCGAATCCCAAGAGGGATGCAGTACAAGCACAATCTACAATGCACATGAATGACCCCGATTTTCGTTTGAAATATGAACTGATAGCCAACAAATTTGCTTTGGATTTGATCCTGCTTAATATGGAATTTTTACAAAAGGATCTATCTATTTCCCTTGAGAAAAAATCGATTTTGGAAACAACTTTAAGGTCTTTAGTTTCCCCAGAGGAGCATATTGACATTCTTGCCAAATCACAACCATTTTATGATAAAATCAGAAAGGACACACAAGAGATTAAACGAAGTAAGTGGCAACGTGATGCTACTGATTATATAAACGGGACTGTCTACAATTGGAAGATTAACAATATGCATAACAAACCTGCTTCAGCCAGGATTGATTATAAAAAGAACTTCCCTCGAAAACCAACGGAGGAACAACAATCATCCACACCAGAGATTTTTTTAGGGGATCATCTCACCCAAAGAAACCAACACGACGAGGTGGGCGGAAAAGACATAGAGTTCCAGAGAAACAAGGGAAAATGGCCCCAGAGAAAGAAAAATTAGAGACTCAAACGGTGGTAAATATTTCTTCACATGTTTTGTCCCCTGATCAGATTAATGTACTAGCCAAGGGTCTGGGTTTTTGTCCAAATGTCTCAACTGATTGGTTGCAGGTAGAAGCAGACCTATATCAATTCTTTAGGAGATTGAAATTGAAGGTTTGGTTCTCAGCGCAACCTTATAAGAAAAATACACGGATGTCTGAATTATGTTTATCTGATTTCGATTTGCATCACAAGAGTGATTTTGTTCCTTCGTCCACTGATACGATAGATGTGTTTATGCATGCGGTGTTGCGTGATGTGAATGAATTAAAAAATCACCCCAATACACATTTCCGTCATCCCAATATGACACAGGGTGAATGGAGAGCTCTGAATGCTCTTGTCCATGACCACAGCATCACTATTAAACCCGCTGACAAAGGGGGTGCTGTTGTGGTCATGGACACAGAGCAATATATAGCGGAAGCCATGCGTCAACTCTCGGACAGTGAGGTGTATTTACAATTGAATAAGGACCCTAGATGGGACATTGAACGCGGGCTTAATTGACACACAGCTACAGGAGTTTTTGACAATTGTTCATCCCACGACACCAATGTTATATCTACTCCCCAAAATGCATAAAAATTTGGAGACACCCTCCGGAGACCCATTGTGTCGGGAGGGTTCACTTATTAATTTCAACATCTCTATTTTTTGGATGGATTCTTGAGACAATTTGCAGTCTCTGCCACCTCCTACATTGTAGACACTTCGGATTTTCTTAGAAAATTATCGGATATACAAATACCAAATGGGGCTATTTTAGCCTCATTTGATATTGTCAGCCTCTATACTTCGATTAATCATGATTTTGGGTTGGAGGCTGGCAAAGAGGGCGTTAGCTGGCTCTAAGTGGTCAGCAAGTTGTCAAGACTTTATCCTTCGACTAGTACATCTAGTTTTGACCTGTAATTATTTTTGTTTGGGGATCATTTTTATTTGCAGCGGAGGGGACCGCCATGGGGTCGAGCGTGGCGCCGGCGTATGCAAACATGGCGGTCTCCTCCCTGGAGGAGTCATTCATCTATGATGTCGCCCCACTTCACATGTGTTGAGGTGGTGGCGATACATAGATGATATTTTCCTGATCTGGTCAGGTACAGAAGGAGAATTATTGAATTTTTTTTCATTTTTGAATACCATCAATGAGGACATTAAATTTACTCTTGACTACTCACACAGCAAAATCAATTTTTTGGACACGACAGTTTTGGTTCACAACGGTCGGGTCCAAACTAGTGTATATAAAAAAATCACAGATAGGAATACATTATTAAAATTTGATAGTGCTTACCCTAGGCCGATGTTGAAATCATTACCGTTAAGTCAATTCTTACGGGTAAAACGTATAATAAGTGAGGAAAATCAAGTGGAGGACTCATTGAGTGCTATGAGTAGAGCATTCCAAGAGAGGGGTTACCCGATCAACTTACTGAATGCTCACATTGATGAAACACAGACCAAGGGTAGGGCAGAATTACTAACCATAAAACACACTAGGTCGGATAAAACATTGAACCGAATCCCGTTGGTCTCAACCTACACTGAAGACAGCTATAGAATCAGGGATGTAGTGTACAAACACTGGTCAATTCTGAGAAGTGGACACAACAAAATAGATGAATTTAAATCTCCACCACTAATGTCCTACCGTCGTACTAAAAATCTTAAAGATAGAATAGTACGTACGGACATAGGGCCTCAAAAGAAGCACGGACAGCAACGTCTTTTCTTGCAGAAGAAGGGTTGCTTTCCTTGCTTAAATTGCATCAATTGTCGCTATTTGATCAAGGGTGATACTTTTGTTCACCCAGGAACAAAAATACTTACCCTATCACTCATTATTTAACTTGTGACACGTCCTTTGTGATCTATGTCTTGTGGTGCCCATGTGGACTTGTTTACGTGGGGAAACTTCTTTAGAGTTTAAAACCAGATGTAATTATCATAGATATACTATAAGAAAAGAAGGGCAGACTTACCAGTCTCTAAACACTTCATGGAAGCAAATCATAAGGAAAATGATTTAAAATGTATGTTGATTGATCACATTCCGTTATCTCGACGTGGGGAAATAGAATCTTGGATTTAAAAAACGTGAAATCCATTGGATAGCCAGATTGAACAGTCTCAAACCGGGGGACTTAATGTAGACTACAGACCATGGATTTTATAACATCTGTTCGCCTGGAAGGTTTCAATATATCCTGCTGCTCATCCCTGGGTGTGTCTTTATACTAATTTTGAATTTTTTTCTCTCTTGCAGTTGATACCCCGATGATGGATGGAAAGATCATCTCGGCCAGCGGCTTACATATATATATATTTTCTTTTTATTAATTTTCAATATTTTGAGATAATGCAACATCGGTTTGCGGCAATGAATATTCAGAACTTTGTTACTCATGTTTAATTTGACTTTATTTGGTCTTGGTGTACCCACACAAATTCATGTCTTTGTTGATATAATGGATGTATGTGAAATTCCTAATAAAATTTAACCGATAGGAACCCGATTGGGGTTTTCACACCATGAAAATGGTGTGTGCCCTATAAGAATGGTGATATTATTGTGTTCAGTGAGGAATCGCTGTATCACATATATACACATATGGTTCCTGGTTTATAAATAGGAGGTGGCATGCAAAATCCCCATGAATTATTGTAATATCATATGACGGTTTTTCGATTCGGTATTTGTGTGGGTACCCAGTGATCAATATTTTTATTATTGCGCATGTTTGCGATTTAAATCAGCGTCTGCATATTCATTTTCTCTCCCGATTTATGTTTACTAATGTTTGTAGTAAGCACATTGAGTTTTGCTTTGCATCCGCGTTGTTCCGTCCACATGACTGAAGTCACCATGGTGATTGTCAACAAACAACAGTCATGTGATCAGATACAGCGTTGATGGGATGCGTCGATAACGTAATGACTTTCTTGGAGCATGCGCACTCAACAGAGTAGGGCGCGCAGGAATCCATTACCATGCTGGCCGCATATGATCGCTCCCCATCACCGGTATTGCTTTTAACTTGTTTTTAATCATGCACAATTGATTTTTAACCATTTGATGGACACTTAACATTATTCCACGTCAAATATTTGATCATGTATTTGATTTATGACATTTGAAGAGATGAATTTTATTGTGATGCACATTAAGAATGATTTTGATATTTTGATCATATTTATTATCACTGGATCACCATGTTTTTATATATTTATACTTTGTTTACATTGTTATCAATTTTGTTAATTGCTAATTATGCATTATGCACACATGTATTTAAAGTCTGTTATCACACCACTTGTTAACACTGCTTGAAAAAGGTGCCATGGAGAGCACTGAAACGTTGCTATTACTCGGTGAATAAACCACTTTTTTCTTCACCATTTTGGATGTGCCGTGGATTTACTACTTTTTATATCTCTGGAAGTAAGTGGGATACTGCTACAGCTACTGGCACTCCTCTGCATACTCTATTGTGTAAGCGGTGCGGTCCTTCATCATTGTCTATATATATATATATATATATATATATATATATATATATATATATATCAATTTCCGCTAACTTTTGCCAAAAAAATTAATTTCTGTAAACTCGCCATGCCCCTCACGGAATACCTTGGGGTGTCTTCTTTCCAAAATGGGGTCACTTGTGGGGTATTTATACTGCCCTGGCATTTTAGGGGTCCTAAAGCGTGAGAATCCAAATGCGTAAAAATGTCCTGTGAAATCCTAAAGGTACTCATTGGAATTTGGGCTCCTTTGCGCATCTTGGCTGCGAAAAGTGGCACACATGTGGTATCGCCGTGCTCAGGAAAGTAGGGCAATGTGTTTAGGGTGTATTTTTATATATACCCATACTTTGTGAGAAATATCACTGTAAATGACAACTTTTTAATTTTTTTACAAAGTTGTCCAATTTACAGAGATATTTCTCTTGCCCAGCATGGGTATATGTAAAAATACACCCCAAAACACATTGCCCTACTTCTCCTGAGTGCGGCGATACCACATGTGTGCCACTTTTGCAGCCTATGTGCGTAAAGGGGTGTAAAGTCCAACAGTACCTTTAGGCTTTACAGGGCTGCTCACAATTTAGCCGCCCAAAATGCCAGAACAGTAAACACACCCCACAAATGACCCCATTTCGGAAAGTAGACACCCCAAGGTATTCACTGAGGGCATAGTGAGTCTGTGGGAGATTTATTTTTTTGCCAGAAGTTAGCAGAAATGGAAACTTTATTATTTTATTTTTTTCCTCAGAAAGTGTCATATTCCGCTAACTTGTGAAAAAAAATGAAATCATACATGAACTCACCATGCCCCTCCGTGAATACTTTGGGGTGTCTTCTTTCTAAAATGGTGTCATTTGGGGGGTATTTATACTATCCTGGCATTCTAGCACCTGAAGAAACATGACAGGTGCTCAGAAAGTCAGAGCTGCTTCAAAATGCCGAAATTCACTTTTTTGCACCATAGTTTGTAAACACTATAACTTTTACCCAAATCAATAAATATACACTTATTGGATTTTTTTTTATCAAAGACATGTAGAACAATAAATTTAGTGAAAAATTTATATAGAAATGTATTTTTTTTAAAAAAAAATTTACAACAGAAAGCGAAAAATGTCATTTTTTTTTCAAAAATGTCATTAAATTTTTATTAATAGCAAAAAAAGTAAAAATGTCAGCAACAATGAAATACCACCAAATGAAAGCTCTATTAGTGAGAAGAAAAGTAGGTAAAATTCATTTGGGTGGTAAGTTGCATGACAGAGCAATAAACGGTGAAAGTAGTGTAGTGCAGGGGCTGATAGCTAGGTGGGCTGATGTGGTTAAATTGATCCGGTGAGAGGCTTTCCGATATTGCCTATTTCACCTCCTTTTGTCTGATGGATAATGGTACTGACTACACTCCCCCTTATTATATCTGTCTCAACTTGTTTCTACCTATCTCCATTGCTCACTTGGTATCTATATCAATTGCATGTAGACCAGGGAGCGCCTGCAGGTCGGTCCCTGTATCGGCATTATTAGTCTTGCAAACTTTAAAATGTGAATATTACTGCTCCCCCAACATGTTTCACCACTAGATGTGGCATCCTCAGGGGTTAGGAACAAATGACACGATCATCCACTCTTTTAGGTTTTTATTGGGAGGGAAAACCCGCCCTTTTCTCTTTCATCCATTCAGGGAAGGATCTTATCTAATTGACACCCAGATACACCTATCAGCATGTATATCCTCTTTTTAGGAGTGACCTATCATTGTGTCCATGACTGCACCTGCGCGTGAGACATAGAGAAATCCGTCAGAAGGGCGTCATTGCTATTTGCGCATGACATCTAACTTTGTTTTTTTTCGTGTTCGCCCATGACATCCGACTTTTTCTGCAATATTCGCGCTGAATATGTCGTGGGCGAACATGAAAAAAGTAAGTTAGATTTCATGCGCAAATGCAATGACGTCCTTCTGGCAGTTTCTCTAGGTCTCACGTGCACGGTGCAGTCATGTAATGATAGTCACTCTAAAAAACATATGCGTGCTATGTATCTGAGTGTCAGTACATAAGATCCTTCCTGAATGGATGAAAGAAGAAAGGCGGGTTTCCCAATAAAACCCAAAGAAGATGGACGATAGTCATGTTCTAACTGAGACAGCATCTGATGGTGGCTGTCTCACATTTAACTTCACTGCCGCCACGCTAGCGCCGATGGGCGTCAGCACGGCGGCTCTCTCAGGTCTCACTGCCGCCTATCGGCGTCATCTCGTGAGACCCGAGATTTCACATGAGCGCGCGCGCATCGTGCGCGCGTTCATGTGATCGGACAGGGACAACTGAAACTACAGCCTGCCAGCGCTGATCATGCGCTGGCAGGCTGTAGATGCTTGAAAAAACCGCATTAAATCG